>PVIU01020761.1:0-10396 GCA_004026605.1 Ondatra zibethicus | reverse complement strand
TGGTATAGTGGTGAGCATAGCTGCCTTCCTTCTCTTTTTTTTTGTTTTTTTTTGTTTTTTTTTTTGTTTTTTATTTTTATTTTTTCATTTAAACACTGCCTGGCCCATTAGTTCTAACCTCTTACTGGCTAACTCTCACATCTTGATTCAACCCATTTCTAATAATCTGTATGTCACCATAAGGTCGTGGCTTACCAGGAAAAGACTCAGCATGTCTGACCTGGCATCTCCATGGTGGCTCTCTCTCTCTGTCTTCTTCCCAGCATTCTGTTCTGTCTACTCCGCCTACCTGATTTCTGCCCTATCAAAAGGCCAAGGCAGTTTCTTTATTCACCAATGAAAGCAACACCAATACAGAAAAACCTCCTACACCATTTCCCCTTATATTGCACTTTCCAAATGCATCTGACCCAGTGAAACATACAAAAGGGGATTACACTGAAATACAAATAATAGAACTTTGGAACCATTTGGTAATATCTCAAAAGACTGTGACTATAGTTTTCCTGTGACATGTTCAATAGTTTAAGTCTCCAGCTTATGAAATGCTTCCTGTTATGTATGTGTCTTAAAATGGTAACATGAAATCAAGAATGATGAGTCTTTCATTCCCAGGTCCAGAAAGAGGATCTAGGTCTTCACAAATGAAGATTGACACTGAGTCACACCTCTGGCTTTGGGACAATTATTTTAATGAATTTCCCTTTAGTTTTATGTATTTTAATTGCCTAAAAAGAATCAATAGACATTTCTTTTATTTTGTTTTGTAATGGACACTAAAATATTTGAAACATAAAGTGAATTTTATAAAGGAAAAATAAAGAGCTTTTGTGTGGTATCTATTTTCAATGAAGTTGTATTATTACTAAATATAATAGATATTTAAGAGATCAGTTCAATTGAGATGAAATACAAAAACTTAGATGTTACAAAAATCAATTGCAGTTTCCATTCTATAGTTATCGATGTTAAATATTTTTCCAGAATTTCCTTAATTTTCTTTTCCAATCAGTGGAAATCCTTTGGAATAATTATAATAGGAAAATGGCGTTAATTTAAAACATGAAGTCAAATTACAAATGTTTTTTAAACTAAAAACATTTTTCATATATTATGAAAGCAAATATTTTAGCTTAAACATTATTAATATTGACACAAGAAATTCTAATTTTCTTTAATCATGAACCTTTTTGCTGAATTTTTACCTTCATGTCCCAATACCCTCTTTCTATTCTTCCTTTCTTTCTCTCTCTCTCTCTTTCTTTTTTTTCTTTCTTGACCCTGGCTGTCCTGAAACTTGCTCTGTAGAGCAGGCTGGCCTCTAACTCGCAGAGATCTGCCTGCCTCTATTTCCTGAGTTCTGGGATTAAAGTCATGAGCCACCACCACCACCTGAAACTCCAGCAGTATAGTTCCAAATCCTGTGGTTTAATGTCTGGCATCTGGAACTCACTCACGATCATCTGGGACCTGAAGGGTCAGGACAGCTTAACTTCTCCAGCTCTGCCATTCACAACACACAGAGACTTATCTCCTGGCTCAGGCCAGCTTCATTCCACACCTGCAACCTTCTTTCCTCTACACCCGTAGTCCTGCCATCTCCAATGTGCTAGAGTCTCCATTGCAACTGAGGCTGTACTTTCACCAATGAACTCTTCTGACATCTCTTTAGGGAGGCTCCAACCTGATATACTACACAAAGTTTTACCTTATCTTCATGACTCCATGCCCCTAAAACAATACTGTACGTGAGATTATACACTGAGTTCTCCCAGTATGATGTACATCCTTGGCCTCCCACTGGGCCATAGTTTCTGTGAGTTGATACTGAGAAATACTTTCCAAAAGATTCCACTGCAATGATGATGGTCTCATATTAAACACAGGTGATTTCTAACCAGCAGCACCCATGGCCCTAAAAATGCACAGCAAGTTTCACTTTCATAGAATCTCAATTTAAACATATCACACAAATGGCCCCAATTGTGTTTGCTTCGCTCTGAACTTCAAAGCAGGATCTCCATCATCCTCATTTCTATCATCTTCCAAGTTCTCCCCAAACAACCCATTAACCTCCTAGCATTCAATGGCTGTCTAGCCAAAAGCTCCAGACTTCTTTCCCCAAACAACATGAATATGTGCATTACAGCAACAATGTCACTCTGGAATTGACTTTTGTTCCTGTTTTCTTTGTGCTGCTGTGATAAAACATTTACCAAAAGCAAGTTGAAGAGGACATAGTAGAAGCTATGGCAGAAACTAAATGCGGGATATGACCTAGAGGCAGAAAGTGAAGCACAGAGAGTGGAGAAATGATGCTTACTGGCTCACACACAGTGGGTTGCTTAGCCACCTTTCTTACAGAACACAAGTGTATCTGCTCTTCAATCAAAGTAGCATCAATAAAATTCCCAGTTGACATTCTCTCTTCCCAGGTAACTCAAGTTGACCACAAAGATTATTTATCCCATCAGATTACGCCAATTCATTTGACAGTCAAATACAACAGAACTTTACTTATGTTTATTTTGCCTGAACATTTAACTTCTATGGTTTCATCTTGAAAATTAAACTGGTTGAGTCACTTCAGGCTGTTGATATTATAAGAGAATTCCCCAAAGAAATTGAACTTTAGAGAAAGTTAGAGACAAAAAAGAGAAAAGGGGGTTAATTTTAAATGATCTCTTGTTAGAATATCCCACCAGAATACTGAAGCAATAGTCAACATTAGTATAACCCTTTTTCTATGACTAACCAATCATTGCTGGATTTAGCAAGTACCATATTCTGATTTTACACCTTTTAAGATGTTATGCAAATGTTTGTGATTTGTCATCTATTAGAGCTATTCAAACACATTTCTGAAGCCTTTGGGCTAGACTGATTGCTGTAGAATTTCATTGCTCTTAATGAAAAGATGTGGTGATATCAAAAGTGGTCCCAGGAAACCTTGTATGATGTCAACTGTGGAGTAACTGTCTAGTTGGTATTCTATACTCATAGTATCAGTCAGCACAGTGCCTCTCTTATTCACTTGTTAATTTAGAATGAAAAGGAGCCCAGAGAACTTGAATAAGTTTGAATTTTTAGTTTAAAGTAATATTTGTGTGATTCCTCACAGAAGTTTTTATTTCTCAGGTAATAAAATATCAGTGCAAGTAGGACTAAGATGGATGAGAATAAGAAGTAAAGATTTTGCCAGTGAACCATTAGAACATACCTTAAGTAATGCTTCTTCTATTTCTATTCTTGAGTCCTATAGTTTTGAATCCTATGTGTGAAAGACAGGACCATATGCTGGATACTAATTCTGCAACTTCTAGAAACTCTTGCCCCTGCCTACAAGTTACTGCCATGCAGTTGGCACATTAACTGAATCTTTAAAAGGTTGTGCCACCATTCTGTCAAACCAGCTGCTTCAGGATAAGAGAACATTCCTTGAGCATGAATATTAATTACAGTGGAGGAAGTGCCACAAATAATAAAACAGTGATGAATACTGTGCTTCACAAAGTGGACAATAGAAGTTTAGACAAAATCATGTCATACAAGGGAGGCAAATCTTTGAACAGAGGAAAAAACAAACAAACAAAAAGAAAGACAGAAACAGTGCTAAGAGCCCTGCTCAGCCTGTGACAATTGTGATCAAATATCATCAGTTTGCTACGAAGTAGCTGACTGGCCATCTGAGAGGATGCTACTGCTTCGGGAATGCAGCAATGGGATGCTCAGCAGTGTGGTCCTATAGAATTCAGTCATCTGTGCTGTCACTCACTAAGCTAAAGGGTATTTTGCTAAGCATCGGATGTATCCTAGATCCTTAAACCTTTGTCTTACACTGAGAGATGTAACATCAGTTTTTCAAGTACTGAAACTCTTTGAATTGAACTCAGTCATGCTTCTGGATCTCTGTTCCCTATGGATTAAAGTTGACTTTTGATGAAAGGCCTAAGCCTCCAGAGTTATACAGGACAATCTACCTAATAAATCCTTTATTATCTATCTAACTATGTATCTATGTATGTATGTATCTATCATCTATCTATCTGTCTATCTTCATCATCATCACATATCTACCTATTTATCATCTATCTATCATCTACCTATTTATCATCTATTTATCTAATATAATATCTAACTACCCATGTATCTATTTTTTGTTTCTCTAATCTATTATTTATAGTCTATCAACCACCTCTCAGTCTACCATATATCTATGCATTTATCTCATCTTCGTATCTATATTCTTCTTTCTGACTCTATTTTCCTATAGAAATATAAATAATGAATTCATAATTAAATTTCTCACTTATAGCAACACTTTTGGTACCCAAGGCTGTTTGAATATCACACACACACACACACACACACACACACACACACACACACACACGGGAGAGCAAGAGCATTGGGGAAAGAAAAGGCGGAAGCAAAAGAAGAGAGAGCTCAATAAATGTATTATGTGTTAACGTGAGGTACTTATTTTTGAAAATTGGTTTATATATTTATGAAAACTGGCAAGAACTGAGCTATGTGGCTGGAAGCTCAAGGAAGAGCCAGCATTGCAGTTCATATCTGAGGGCATCTGCTGGTAGAATACTTTGGTCCTCAAGGGAAAGGAGTTTTTGTTCTGTTTTATCTTTCAGTGGTTGAATGACATCAATCTGCTTCATGGAGGACAAAGCCTTCCACTCAGACTTCACTGATTTAAATGTTAATCTCACACAAGGAAATAACATCTTCACAGAATTACCCAGAAAAAATTTGAGTAAATATCTGTATGTACAGTCCAGTCAAGGTCACACACAAACTTAAATGTTTATTGAATGAGTCACATAGGATGAAGAAACTCTTACTGCGAAGTTTACTTCATATAATCTCTTTCATGCTAATTTTGCCTCACCCTTTGATATACCTTACTTGTTTATAATTACTTATATGTTGTATTATTCATCGTTAAACTTTCTTTTTCCCCTAACACATAAACTGACTTCCTACACAATCTTGTAAAGATGATATTATGATATAACTACTTTTAAGTCAATGTTTGGCATAGATGTTGGCATTTGTTTCACTGATCCAGAGCAATTCTTAAAGCAACATCACAGGTATGGCAGAAATCCACAGAAATCTGCCCTAAACAATCCACAAAGGGTTTGAGGTCTTAATAGGTCATTGGCTGAGACCCAATGAAATTTTAAAAGGGCAAAATCTTATGTGTAAGGAATATCTTGCCTTAGATTTTAAAGGCTACACATTTTAAGGAATTTAAAATTATTTGAATTTTAACATTTTTCATTAGTCTAGTTTCATTGAATTTCAACCTACTCTAAATACTGTATTAAAAGTAACTGGAATGAATTTAATCTTTTCCATGTAATAATTTCCCGAGTTCGTTACCTTTACTAGAAGAGCGCTTTGAGGTAACAGATAGGTGTAAACATCAGAACATCTAACATCAAGATCTCCTGGAGAAATGATTGCTTTCCTGGTGATAAACAGGTTTATCAAAGTTTTATCAGAGTTCAAGGAATAGTTCAGGACTTCAAAAGAAAACTGTAACTTCCAACCTTATGGAAGTAGATTACTTGCTCTTTAACTCTCTTTTAATTTGCCTTCCTTTAACGCAATCTTTATAATAGCTTCAACGACATGCTCTTATGCTATATAGAAGAGTTTGAAAGAAAGTTTCCAGGAAATAACTCTGCCTGCTGTGCTGAATTACAGTTCTTTCTGAGTCTTATCACATCTGTGATGCTGCTTAACACCTGCATCACACTTGCTCTGCTGAATGGCTGTTGCCTGTTCTGTGACTAAATAGTGGAGAAGGCACAACATATGTTGGCAATTCTTTTATAATATGTTTGAAAATGTGCATATAAACGGATCCTCTTCAGGTGCAAGAGACTGAATTTATGGTGCAATTAACAGTTTGAGCTCACACCTGCTTTAAATACCACGTAGGCTTGTATTTTAATTACAAGGTATGCAGAAAGAACACCCAGAGACTCTCCTCCATATGCAGTCTAAAGAACTGGGCAGAATTCAATTTCACACTGGCATCTTTGTTTTCAAGGCCCATGCATTTTAAATTTAAAGATAGCCCTCTTATAAACAACTCAGTTCTATAAAGATAATAAGCAAAATGGCATTTATATCAAATGAAAGTAGAGAATGCTGAAAACTGCTTCAGTGATCCAATATTGAGTGCTCAAAACATGATAAAATTCCATTTCTTAGAAGAACTAAACGGATGCTTGAGAGTCAAACACATTCTGTATCTGTGTCTGGGTTTTCCACTTGTGCTGCAGGTCTCACTTCATTGTGGAAATGGCTTTAAAGATGACGATCTCCTCACTCTTTCCTTTAAGTGCATTAGCAAAGTATGAACGCTATCATGGTTCTATATCTTTACCAGTTTTTAAAATAAAATCAACCAACTTTTGTCTTGCCAGCTTTACAGATATGTTACCTGGTTGAATTTGGTTTTCTAATACTGAAGTGCTGCCTAAACAACGGAAAATAATTCAAATTCCTACATTTGTAAAAATGTTTGTTGATCACTGAGGCAAATGTATTTTCCATCTTAGACTGTGATATTCATCTTACTGACTGGGAGGAATATTTTGTATCAGTAATTATTTTATAATTATGCTCACAGCAAGTAGCTGCTTCTAGGTTCATCTAATTATTTCACTGTCATTTTGTGCTGTTTTCAAAAATATTAAAACCACTTTGGATGCAGCAAATATATTCTTATTTCCTTTATGGCATAATTTTTTGATGTATTTTAATTTTTACTTATGTGTATGTATGTGTGCATATACACATGTGTGTGGGTGAAGAAGCTGGAGGAGGGTGTCAAATCTCCTACAGCTAGAGATAAAGGTGGCTGTGAGCTACCCAGTTTGGATGCTGGGAGCTCAGTTCATTTCCAGACCTCTGTAAGAACAGCAAGTGCTCTTAACCACTGAGTCAATTCTTCAGTTCCTAGTTAATGTGATTGGAGGTTTTAGTATAAAATATTTTATACTATATAGTCATAAAGATATGGCTTTCTTTTGTTTTAACAGTTTCTTTTCATCTTTCCTCTCTTGGTATATTTAGAATTGGTTTCTTTTTTGATGGGAGGCAGTGAAACAAACTCACTTTCCCCTCAAATTAATTGAGGATGGCAATTATGATATTGCTCTTTTTCTGACTGAATTGCAATATCACATCTGCTGTACTACAAGATTCCATCTATAGAATAGATTTTAATTTATTTGTAAATTTCTCTCTGCCTGTACCAAAGCTACAATGCATCAATTTTTATTAAAAATAATTTCAATGACTCAAAATATGGTTCAATGTGTTAAGAGTGCTCGGAGCTCCTCGAGAGGACTTGGGCTCAGTTTTCAGCAACCAGTTGGCAGTACACAATCATGTGTAACTTTAATTGCAGGTAGTTTGATGCCATCTTCTGGATTTTTGAGGTACAGGCTCAGTTGTGCTGTGACTTCTCCAACTGGACTGAACAAATTCCTTGTGGCCATGTCAGGTGACTTTAGCCCAGTAAGTATGTGTGGGTACTTATACAGTCTCCTCATTTTGGTATTTTTCAAGAATGACTTAGTTATTTTCAGTATTTTATACTGAAGTATGAATTAGTGGATAGTTAGTCCAATTTTTATTTTTTAATTTAAATAAACTAAAATTTTATGTGAATTTATGGACAAATGGATTCTTATAAACTTTTTTCATAAGGGATTAATAGGTACAATATTCTAGAGCCAAATGTGAGTGAATATGCCATTCAGGTGCCCCAAATATGGTGGTCTCATGAGGCCTTATTTGGTTGGGGAACAATGAAAGGCATAATTCAAGGCACTTTTAAAACACAGTTAATGGTAGATTTTTATATTGTTTTCTGATTAAAATTTTTTATATGTAAAATTTTCCTGTTGGTTTGAACAGTGTCTGAGTATGTTGTCCAGGTTGGCTGGAAATCTCTAGATAGTCTATAGTCTCAGACTCATGAATTTCCCCAATCACCTCCTCCCATACTGATGGAATTAAATCCAAACAGCACCATGCCCACCATTGATGTGGGATTCCCCTATGTATGCCATGAATAAGTTTTATTACTATTGATCAATAAAGAAGCTGCTTTCACCTGTGTCAGAATACAGCAAGGTGGGAAATCCAAGCAGAGATAGGGGAGGAAAGAAGGCAGGGTCAGGCAGAGGCCATGTGTCAGCCAAAGGAGAAAGATGCCAATATATTGCCACAGCCTCATGGCAATACATAGATTAATAGAAACTGGTTAATTTATGATGTAAGAGCTAGCTAGGTATATGTCTGAGTCATTGGCCAAACAGTACTCTAATTAATATAGTTTTGTGTGATTATTCAGTTCTGGGTGACTGGGAAATGAAAGGGCACTCTCTGTTTACAAATGGCACCTCTGCTTGTTACTTTTGGACTGAATGGTTGGGGGACCTAGCAGGACAGAATCTCTGATTACACTGCTTCTATTAAATTCATGAATATTTTGTATCATTTGTAATATTTGTTTGTAGGGGCCTAACTCTTTGGTTGCTATTATAGATGGTGTTTTTGTTGTTTTAGAACAGTTGTTACTCTCTTCCCTGATATTTACATTGTATGCTCTACACCTCTTCTGAGAGCCATGGGCATCTGGTACCTTTATATTGCATGATGATATTTCTGAAATCTTTCTTTTTTAAGTAATGCTTCCTCATGTTGTTTAGACTTGTCTTAGAGTTAAGGTCTTCCCATCACAACTTCCTGAGTGCTGAAATTACAGGGCACCTAAACATACCTGGATTTGGATGGCATTTATGAGCTAGGGTATAGTCATGTCCATTCTATTTAGTCCTTATAGTGATATTTCAGGTAGAAAATGTTACTTCATCCCAGGAGTTATTAAGGATGTGGTAAGAGAGGCAAAACATGTCAGAATTGCTCTGCATGGATATGCAGCAAGACCAAAGCATCCCTTGGATTTCTAAACTCCTGCATTTCCATGAATATTTCTTTAAAGCTGTATTAGCTATTTTTCCTGCCACTGTAATAAAGTACTATGATCAAAAGCAACTTATAGAGGAGAAAATTATTTATTATAGATTATAAGTTCACATGGTCTACAGTCCAACATAGCTGGGGAGGCATGGTATCAGGATTATGAGGCTGATCTAGCATGATAATGCTTTACCCACAAACAGAAACAGAAAGAACAGTAAGTGGGGCTTGGGTCTAAGGCCTCAAAGAACATCACCAGTTATGTACTTTTTCCAAACTTCCTAAAGTTCCATGACCTTCTCAAACTGCTTTATGAACTGGGAACCAAGTTTGTGAATACATGGCCCAGGAGGGACATTTCCCATTCAAACTACACTAGCTTATATTTCAACTCTCTGTTTGCTGACTTTTTAAATCACAAGAACCTCCATCTTTGCAAGGAGAACTTCAGAGTTTCAGACAATATTTTCAAGAAGAGTTGAGCTGAGCTAAAAAGCCCGAATTGTTGGAAGCTGTGAAATTTTGTGAAATCACAAGAACACTTTTATACTAAAGGTTAACTTTTATTACTCTTAACTATGTGCAAATCTGTATGGGGAGTAGATCCACATAAGTTCAGGTTTCTGCAGAGGACAAGCTTTGGGCACCCCTCAGCTGATTTACAGGGCATTGTGAGATGCCTGACATGTGTTGGAAACCTAACTCAGATCTTCTGCAAGAGCAGTGTGTGCTCTTAACTGCTGAGTCATCTCTTGAGATCCATGAACAAGTTTCTAGTCTCCTTAGTGTGATATTAAGTTCAACCTGAAATATTGACTAATGCTTCTGTCCTTTTGAATATCAATGCAGTCGACTTTTTGCATAATGATGTTATATAAAGCTTCCTTGCTTAAATCTGAACATCTAATCATTTCCTTTTAAAAAGTCATGGAAATAAATAGCAGCAAATAATATCAATACTGCTTATTTTCCAATCTGTAGATTTTAAGACAGTCATGCATTCTTCTTACTGACTATTACAGGACTGTTATTGCAACATTAAGAAGACAAGGTAATAATGAACACTGCAGCTTTCTGATTGCAGATAGAATATTCCTTTGTTAGTATAGACATTCTCTTCTTGCTCTTCCTGCCCAGCATTCTATATTGGATCAGCACAAGCCTCATCTATAATAGTTAACTAAATGTCCTTGTTTTGTTCAGTAATACACTAAAATGCCTCGCTGCCAACAAAACACCACTTTTAAACTCTTAGAGCAATACATCATGGAATTTTGAGAACTACAGCAAGTAGAGCAAGGAACTCACTATTTATGACCATTTTATATCTTTTACTATAGCTTAACCTTTTTTCCTCAAATTTTAAAATTTG
>PVIU01020760.1:0-33324 GCA_004026605.1 Ondatra zibethicus | reverse complement strand
CAGTGTGTGTCATAGCAGCCGTCACAGTGTGTCATAGCGGCCGTCACAGTGTGTCATAGCGGCTGTCGCTTGGTCATCAATCATCAAGAAATTCATAGACAACACAACATTCAGAATCCAAACCCTGTATTTCCCATCTCTATATGGCTTATTATAATATTTTTATTACTTTGTTTTTTAAGGGCTTTATTATTTTTAAACTACTTTTTAATGACCGTCTATACCCTTTCCCTTCCCAAGCCTATGTTTATTTTTAAATACACTGTAACCCATTTAAGGATTTTTTCATCTGGCTTTGTCTTTACTGCGCATTTGTAATCTTTTCTGTTTGCATGCGGCTTAGTTTATGGCATGCTGCAGGGGCTTACACTGACTACTCAAGAGAGACTGTGGGGCTAGGGAACTGTAGCTGGCTCCACTTTGTGTCTTTGGAACCTTTCCATAAGTTTTTTTTTTTTTTAAGTTTTATGTTGATATACATGACTTTTCCCCACATTGGAATGACATTTGTAGGTGGAGTTTTCTTTCTAGACCACTGATCAGCCCTGTCCCACCAGCTGCTCCCCAAATAAACACAGACTTATTATTAATTGTAAATGTTCAGCTGATAGCTTAGGCTTGTTTTTAGCTAGTTTTTGTAACATAATTTAATCCATTTTTAGTAATCTATGTGCTGACCCAAGGCTTGTTTACCTCATCTATGTATTTCTCATGTTGCTTCTTCCAAGTCTGGCTTGCGACTCCTCAGACTCTGTCCTCCTTCCCAGTGTTCTCTCTGTCCTGAAAATCCTGCCTAGCTATAGGTCAGTCAGCTTTTTATTAACAAGAAGAACACATCTTCACAGTGAACAGAAGGATTATTCCACAGCAGTACACAAATACTGTCTTAAACTTACAAGTTTTTCTTTCCCAAGTGTCTTTTCCTTTGAGCTTTCAGTTGGGTCACAGAATACAGGAGTATTGTACTTGCTTACTTGAACGTATCTCAGAGTTTTAAAGCTCAAATGTTCTCATAATGTATTTTCACTAGATTGCTTAAAATATATCTTTAATTTATACCTCAAAGTTTAGGTCATATGATGGAAGATCAAGGGACAACAGCAACACAGATCCATTTTATTTTCTTTAAAAGTGATTTTACTTTTCTTAAAAAAAATAAGGCAGGATATTAGTGCCAGTTTTAACAGAGTAGCCCTGTGCAAACCGACGACAGTAAGTCACCCATTTTATCTCCACTGGTAACCACAGTTTAACATCTGGGGAAGTCACTGTATTAGTTCACAGTGAGAAAGCAGGGAAAGGCAGAAACATCAACAGCTGCCTTAAACTCACTTTCTAAAAAGAGCACTATAAACATCATATTTAATCTCAACTTATTTTCATAATTTATTTGTACTATTGAAAGTGAAGCAAACTGCCCAGAGGCCCAATTCTTTTAGGTCACTGTTTTCTAATAGAAAAAGAATTCACAAAAATCTCCTGGCTTGGAAGCAATGACTTCTAATTACTCCTACTCCTTCTCTCTATCTCCAGTGTGCTCTAATTACTCCTACTTCTCTCTCAATCTCCAGTGTGTTCATCTGGAAAACATTTAGTCATTTCTAAGGAGGTTTCAAAATGAGGCAGTCTTGGTTCACTGTCTGCCTTGCATAAAAGGTCAACTACATGACCAACTAAACCATACATAACATTTCTGAGACATATGGAAAAAATAATTTGCTAAAAGGAACTCTGATCGTTTCAAAGGGCAGATGTAGCTCTTAAATAAAATGTATTTGCTTATCAGGCTCAGTGATTTCATATAATTTAAAGCCTCTCAAAAGCAAAAGAAATATTAAAATGTTTCAGTGAAATACAGTGCCGTTTAAGTTTGTGTTAAATTCACTTGACATAATTGATTAGTACATGTATGCAGTATGTCAATTGGAATTGAACTAATGAAAATAAGCATTGCTATCTAATGCCGAAACAGTGCCTTATGTCATAGTATTAAGTTTTAATTAATAATTATCCATAAACAAAGATCTTCCTGCTGATTAAAAATTCACGTAACAAGATATGAAATCTTTTTACATTTACAACTACCGTTAAATAAGATTTATTACCTTAACATTTTCTGATATGAGATTTGAGTAATAATTCAAACTGAAAAATGAAGTTGCTTGGAACATGAGACTAAGTCAGTGTTAACTATAGCATTGCCCTAAATTCTTGCTCTATCCATCTGTATTATTTTCTTCTGAATTGAGGCATTTATAACTGTCTTCAAGTTTTCTGATCTTTATTTGCCCACCGAAAGAAACAATCATGTTGAAACAGATTTTTTTAATATTCAGAAACCAACGTATTTCATTCTACATCTTTTAAAATGAGGAACTACCATACAACTTAATGCCCTGCTAACATTCTGTAATATCAATGCAGAAGCAATATTAACTGCAGTTTTATTCCTTGCAATCAAGAGGAACACATTATAACTTGTTCAGAGCCTAAAATTCTGGTCTTAATTAGCCATCTCATAGCCCCATGCTGTAGATCAAATGGGGTCATAAGAAATAAATGGCTTATGTCAAGTCACCATCTCTGTTAGAAAGTAACTCAAAACATGTGTTTTACCTGATATTCTAAGTTTTACACCATCTTCCTAGGAAAGGCAACTTGATGGCATTAGGACCAGCTTTATAACGATAATAAAATTCCAGATGAATTAGATAAAGGAAGAAACCAAATTGAAGTTTCACAAAGTAAAACCATATCTGATGGCTCCTAATCGGGATTTCTTTGAAACCTCAGATCAATTAAATACTAGCTGGCTAGTAAGACACACTGAGTGTATGCTAAGCTGCTGTGGACAGATTTCAAACTTTTATATGTATCTTCAGCAATTAGCCTAGAATTTAACACCAAGCACTTATGGAAAGACAATGCATATTATATTACCATATTAAAAGTACAACCTCTGAGTTCTATACACTTACCAGTTACAATGTTACTCAGCAGTTAGCACAGAAGAAGATGCTTTCAAATCTGTGTTATAATTTTGTCATGAAAAGAAAATCTGAAGCACTACAGAACTAGCACTTAGGAAACTGGTTTGGATTATGTCATCTACATTAAACTTTGATATTCCTTGTACAATTTCAAGCTTGAATGTCTCAGTAAGTTTAATACTTATAATTCTAGAGCTGGCATTTTTACAATGTTTTTGTGCTAACTCATTTCTATGTTTCCTAGTTTTATAAACAGTTTTTTAAAGACATAAGTGTGCTCCTTTGCCTATGCTGATAATCTACAGTCAACAATATTTACTAAGCACTTACTAGGTGTAAAAGTTAACATGTAAGCACTGTAGAATTTCTTTTCGGCACAATGAGAACATCCTAGAATTGAGGATGGTTAGCAGTTCTACACAAAATCATTTAATGATATGCTCAGAATAGGTGAGCTGTATGATTTGTGAATATTTTAATAAAATTACTGCAGGAAAAATCTGGAACTTGTGGCAGGGAAGTACTTGTTCAGATAACACTCTTTCAGTTGCTATGCTGACGGGATGTCCAGGTGTACATGGTAAGTGGCTCAGAAATGACAGAGCTTAGATACAGCATCATATCATTAGCACAAAGGACTCACTCAACAGAAAGCAAGCTCCTAAGCTGACTTAGTACCATCTGAGAACACTAAACATTTGATAATACCAGGTTGGTTAACACAGAACTGGAGACGGACCCATTTTCTAGAATTTAAGACATAACTTATTGGAAATGGCTGATCTCCCTTGTTTTCAAACTGTACTTACATGCTATATTTCATATAATAAAAGGCTTTACCATAACCAGCTATGGTAATGTTCATTAAATAATCTGTAGATTATTTAGAGGCCATAAAACTATGAAATTGAAGATAATCAAATTATACTGACCAAAATATTTGACAACTTTAAATGAGGATTTTGAGGCCGGGAGGTGGTGGTGCACGCCTTTAATCCCAGCACTCGGGAGGCAGAGGCAGGCGGATCTCTGTGAGTTTGAGCCCAGCCTGGTCTACAAAAGCTAGTTCCAGGACAGGCTCCAAAGCTATAGAGAAACCCTGTCTCGAAAAACCAAAAAAAAAAAAAAAAAAAAAAAAAAAAAAAAAAAAAAAAAAAAAAAAAAAAGAAAAAAAAAATGAGGATTTTGGCTCATGGTTTCAGAAAGTTCAATCACATGGCTTTCTATCTTTGGGACCTATTGCAGAACATCATAGCAGATAAGTAAAGAGAAGGAAGGACCAGAGGCCAAGTTATCCCCTTCCAAGCTATGCCCCTAGTAACCTACTTTATCTAGAACTTTCCAAAATAGAGCCCTAAATGTGGAACAAGTCTGTGGGGCAATTTCCTATTCAAATGATAACATTCTCCACTTGAGTATAAAAGGACCATGGGCATTTTACAGTGCATATGCGCCACCTCCTATATGCCACCATTCAAAATTATAAATTCAAACTTCTGCAGATATTTAAACTCTTAGTAGGGCCTCTATAAAGTGAAAAAAAAAAGGTTACAGATCTTCAATATACAATAGTACAATGTTAAGAACAACTAGAAAGAATGGGATTAAAGAACAATATCCTGTTTGGGAAAAGTTAAATCCTTGCAGTTTTAGGTGTGGCATTTGCAGCATATGGTATATGAGAGTGCTAACAGGTCTGGGCAGTCCTGCCCTGACAGCCTTTCTCACTGTAGCCCCTGACCTCCTAAGTAGGCTCCACTTGCTGCCTGTAGCTTCCCTTTGCAGACATTGCCACTGTTGGTTTTTGCCATCTAACACCCTGGAGTCTCCACTGCAGCTTAAGTTTCATGCATCACACTGTGAGGCTACCTGCAGGGACTCTGACTTAAAAACACCGTCTAGACTCCTAGGCCTTCCTTTAAATATTGGTGGAATCTTCCCATGCATTCAGTTAGAGTTTTACATGCCTGAAGAAACAAACCCCATGTGGATGATGCCAAGACCTACTGACAGTCTGGGCAGGAGCCAGGCCCATTTAGACCAAGTCTGCATAAGATAAACACAGGGGGGAAAGAAAATAAAGCCCCTCAAACAAACCTAAGAGCTGTGCATACAATGTTTCTCAGAGCTTCCTTCATAATGTACAATTTTCCAAATGAGTAAAATGCTTTTTCATGGTGCTAAGCTCCAAACAACCACATATATTCTCTTTGTACCCACTTTAAATATTCCCTTTCTAGACAAACTACATTTTTCAACACAGCTTTTTACTCTAGTTCTTATTCTAAGCCCAGCTAAAAGCTGTGTGCAATGAACAGTGCAATGAACATGTCACAGTCCAAATATTAACCTGTCTAGAAATTCCTCTGCCAAACGAATGCCTTCAGTTTGAATTTAGCCTTAGTCTCAGGACATGGACAAAAATGTAGACAAACCCTTTCCCATAATGTAATACAGACCTTTCCAGTTTAATTTCCAAGTCTCATCTCTACCGGAAATCTCATGAGCAGTCTTTATTTCTCTCTGCATTTTGGTCTTTCGGGCTCCCAACATTATTCATTCTTCATTAAACTCTGCTCGCAATATTCTAGGACTTCTCTCGTCAGTTTTCCAAAGCCTTGGAGAATCTTCCCCCAACCAAGTCTTAAGACTTAAGAATCACATAGATTTATCACACCCTACTTGTCTAGTACCGTGTGTGTGTGTGTGTGTAAATAACTGTTCTTGTCACTGTGACAGAATACCTGGAATACACAATTTAGAGGAATTATTAGTGCTTCCATATGGTTTAGTAACTCATGGATGACAGGGAAGGGGAGAGAAGAAAAAAAAAAAATCATACCATGGTGGCCAAGAAACAGTACAGTGAGAAAGGGGACAGGGACTAGGTATACCTTGAAGGACAACCTTTTATTGATGTACTTCCTTTAACTAGGCCATATTTAATGTCTCCAGGATTTCTCAAAATAGCTTAATCTGTGAGAGACAGTTCATATTCCGGACATAAGAAAAAATGGTAGGTAGAATACCATACTAAGAACAATGCCAGTTTAAAGGCACAAAGAGAAAGTCAAATGACTCCACTAACTCATGATCAAAGATCAACTCTTTCACTGCTATATGTCCACTTTAAATCCAGAATGAAGAAATACTTCACAAATTAGATAGACACTTCCTCTTTTCATTCAACAAAGTACTTTCTAAATAACCTACCAAGGCATAATCAGCATGGTAGATGGTAAATAAATCTACCACAGTTGGCCCAGGCTTTCATTTGGTAGATCTAATACCGACCTTACGGCTACAAAACTCCCAAGTTTGAAACTGAAAAAATAAAAACAATTGACCAAAAGCATGTTATTTTGATTTTTATTATAGAGCATAAATCTAAACTCAAGACAAATGCTTTATTTTTGCAGAAATAGCAATTTTAAAAATTTTATAAAAAGACTTTGTTGCAAACTGTCACATAATAGATTTACAACAAAATCCATACAAAAGAGCAAATTAAATATTAGAAATTAGAGAAGTCTCTCTCAAACTGAAGGAATCTTCTTTAATAGCTTTCAACGTAGCTCACTGGCAATCATAAAAAATTCAAGAAGTTCATTCATGTTTTATAAGCCCTAACGGAAAAAACTGAGGGACCTCATTGATAATTTTCACAGCTTCATTGTAAAGTTCAAGATCTGAAAAAAAATTTAAGCAAACACTTAATGTTTAGTTAACTCTGGTGCCCCCAAAGAAAGGAGAGATGATAAACTATTTTGTTATCTATTACAAAGTCATCTTCTGCGGGGTCATAATTTCAGTGTTACTGCAGTCTTCAAGCTTTCAGTTCACATATTAGAATATTAATTTCATATTTTAAGCCATTTTTATTCTATAAATAGTATTTGCTAAGTTTCCTTCACATGTAAGAAATCACTGGTTTAAAAGAAGGTCTCTTTTCATTTGATAGAAATTGAAAATATTCCAGGACTGAGATTTAAGACCAACACATATAAATAAAAGCTTTTCTGCTATTTACATGAGACTACTAAGTAGTATATTTTACTTACCAAAGCGAACACAATCTTCCTTAAACTGGATGTAAGATGCACACATTATGGTTGCCTTGGCTGTGACTTTTCCAACTACTTCCACAACTCCAGAGATTTCTTCATCAAGCTAAAATGTTGACCGAAATGTCAGGTGTATTGACCTTTTCAGCGGCTAACGAGCTTGGAAAGCAGTTATACAGTTTCTTGTTTTTCAGATTGTTTCACAGCTTACTAATTTTTCATTGCAAAAAAGAAGCTTCAATTTTATCAACATATAAACAGAAACATTGCTTGTCAAAAAATGTTGGCATATATACCTGGCAGGATTGTATAAGTCCTGTTTCCTTTAGAGGTGGCTTAAGGTACAAAGATACATTTAACTTGAAGGCAAAGTCATTTAAAGAGACTGAGGACTTCAGAGTTCCCATAAATAGGGATTTGTTTGAAAAGTCACAGAGAAGGACTGTGTATAAATCTTACAATGTGTCTTCTAATAGAGTAAACAAACAGTATATGGATTTGTCTTTATAAGACCACAAAGATGTTTTAAAGCACATAAAACATAGAATAAAAAAATTACAAACATATATTTGGTGGTGGTGCCGCACGCCTTTCATCCCAGCACTCGGGAGGTAGAGAAGGAGAATTGGAGGCTAGCCTGGTCTACAGAGCTAGATCTAGAACAGGTTCCAAAGCTACAGAGAAACCCTGTCTCAAAAAACAAAAACAAACAAAATATACATGTATAGATACATATATATTGATGTAATTTAAAAATTAAAAATAGAAAATAAAGGTGACTGGCAATGCCACTTGGGAGGCCGAAGCAGGAGCGGGCGGGCACCACTTCAAGGTCAGGCTTGTGAAATGAAAGAGGTAGTTTGTGCCTGGCGGTGCAAGCCTTTAATCCCAGCACTCGGGAGGCAGAGGCAGGCGGATCTCTGTGAGTTCGAGGCCAGCCTGGTCTACAAGAGCTAGTTCCAGGACAGGCCCTAAAGCTACAGAGAAACCCTGTCTCAAAAAACCAAAACACCAAAAAAAAAAAAACAAAAAACAAACAAACAAAAAAAAAACAACCAAAAGAAAAGAAAAAAAAGAGGTACTTTGAAAAGAAGATTTATTGTAAGTACTTTTTGAGTATTTTATTAAGTAATAAAAAAATTGATATACAATCAATACTTAAGGGACATATTCAGAAACTTGGAGCTCTAAGAATCAGTATAGGTTAGACATGGAAGGAAAATATGACAGCATGGGTTTGATTTTAAAGCTAAGGAGGTTTAACAAGTGCCAGCTTCACACACCCACCCCCAAATCAGAAAATAAAAAAAACAAATGGAAATTAAATATGAGACATCACTTAAAACATACTGGCTCCATCAATTCAATGGTTCCATTTTTTCCTTCTCCATCTGAGAGAATGAACATTTTTCCTGTGGGATGAATCTAAAAAGGAAAACAAAAACCCACATAGATTTAGAAAAAAGAATCTACAGAAACTAAACTGTTAAAAAATTTATTGACATTTTATTTGAACATAAAGTAATTGGTTTTCGGACAGTTTATTTGGTTCAAACTATAAGTTTGTTACCAGATCTGATTATTGGAAGAAAGCCCAGTTAATTTTCAATTTCTAGTAAACAACGAATACTTGCTTAGTGGAATTCTGCTGACATTCATGATTTAGATAGTGCATCTCACAGAAGGTATGCTTTTAGAATTGGGAATGAAGCACTACAGAACTGGTTGCCAGATCTGAGGACTTCTCTTGGGATCTGAATTGAGCTCTGCCACTTGTGACCACTTGTGGGCTTTTACTTAATTACCAACACTCTGGCACAGTCAGCCTACCTGTGAAGTTAGAATAACATTCCTTTGACTTAGGAATGTGTGAATGAAATGAACTAGTAGGTCCTTACAAATGATTATCTTTTCCTCGGCTTTCTCAGTCACTGCTTCCAGAGACTTTGGGCTTGTTTCTTACCTACAGGAGGAAGGCTAGACACTGGACAGCAACAGGATATGGGAGGGGCTGTCCATGTTTCACGGAGAAGCGACTGCAACATGGAAAACAGGCCCATAAACAGAGACGGTTGCAAAAGACTAGGAAACAGATTCTTCAGCCAAGTATGGCTAAACCAAAAACTCAAGACAGCACGAAGTGGAGCCAAGTTGGTAATTTTTCAACTAAATCCAGAGCAGTGGGGAGGAGGGGGCGCTGGAACTCAAATGTTAGCTCTTTCGAAAACATTCTTTTTGCGACATAGAAGAAGCGGCAACCTGACGGACCTGCAGTGGCAACTCTTGCTTGTGAAAAATAAAGCAAGGTGGAATGCAATGCTGCTGATGGCTACCTGCTTTCCCCCTCCGCTCCCCACCCCGCAGCCACTCCCGGGTGGCCACGGTGCCCCGCTCTCTTGCCCGAGCCCGCGCACCTTTTCCAGCTTGCCCACAAAGCACACGGGTCTGTCGATGAACTGCGTGAGCATGCTGGCGTTGATGCGTGCTCTGGGGAGCTCCATTATGTCCACCATGATTGTACCGCCAACACTCGGAGCCAGCGAGACCGCAGTTAGATCTGACTCCTAGCTGGCCGCCGCGCCAACACGCGCAGATTTCCCACTCACCAATCAGAGGAGACCTGCGCTCAAGCTCCACCAATCAAATCCACAAAAGCGTCAAGTTACATTGCAGGGCTGGAGGTGGCGGACGCCATACGTCCGGAAGTACGGGGTCCACTGCCTAGTGACGCACGGCGTTCCGGAAGTTGCTCGGGCTGGAAGGAGTCGGCGGTGGAGGCGGGACTTGGAGGGGCGGGGCTGAGGCTGCGGACCCGGGATTTGGGCGGCAGGACCGCGACTTGACCCCGGAAGTAGGCTGAAGTACCTCGGCGGCGGGCGGCGGCGGCTCTCAGGTTGTTCTTTCTTGCGTGTCGTGTCTCGATCTTCGTGCTTTTCTCCTCCGGAGGGCTGAGCTGTCGGGGCAGGGGGCGGGGTCACGCTCCAGGTCCCGGAACGTCGTGACTCCAGCGGTGACAGTTATCTGCTTCTGCGTGGGAGGAGTGGGTGCGTAACGAACCTGGGATTTAGGGTTTTATTTTTGATCTAGTTCTACCTATAGGGTATCAGCATCAGTCTTTATCTCCCTCACTCAGGAGGTTGTTGCTGGGAGACTGAAGTCCATTTTATATGGAACTCTGTGTCACGTACCTGCCCAGTTTCCCCACCAGCTGGAAGAGGTGCTGAATTTTTCTTTACAGCTAGGAACATTTCTAGCCTTGGCGGTACGGAAGTGTCCGATTCCTCACTTGCTGGGTGTGAGCGAATACATGCATGTGGACCGCTGGGCAGGACCAGAGGAGACAGAGTTCACCAGCTGTTGGACCCAGGCTACTGCTCCTCCGCCAGTGCCACAGTTTCTCCCTCTGAAACGAAGGGTTGACTGATTTGCAAGGTCCTGGCTAATTCTAATTTTGGGTTGTAATATCTAGTTCCCTTAAATACTTTGAGGCATAGAGCCGACTGTCTGAAAGGCAATTTTTTCCCCAAGATTTGGGAAAAATCTCGGATGTGCCCCCTGGGTCATAGTATAACTGGAAGCTGGTGGCTATTGATTTATGAATGCACAAGAAAATACCTTCAAAAGAGGTTGCAGAAATTAGAACATAATATTGATTGGGTCTCGTAATTATGTGGAAACAGTGTCTGGATTTTCCTAAAGCCACAGACTTATAATTAGCCTTCAAATTAAGAGTCCTAATTGGAGTTACAATGTAGTACTGCTGTTGTTTAAGATCCGTAACGATCTTGAGATTTTTATGTGGCAATTTAAGATTGAAATCTGATGTACCCTGTTTAAATGATTGTTACCTTTCCTTAGTGTTTATACTTCATGTTTGTCTTAATTCTGTTGTTTCTAAAACAAGTTTAAAGAATTTCATTAGTTGTGGGATGCATTTCATTTGTGTCTGGAAAGTCAGTATTACAGCATTTGGCGTACACCCCTACCTTCTCTGTCCTGGTGCAAGCACCCTTTAGCTCTGTGAAAACTAGCCAGCAGGAAGTAGTTGCCACGTCAGTTCAGCTTGTTTTCTCAGTGTACTGTTAGCAAACTGAACCACGTGTTCATAAATAGGTTCTTACAGTCTAGTTACGGTGAAGAGTGCTGCTTATTGCCTTGCTCCTCATGGCTCGCTCAGCCTGCTTTGTATAGAACATAGGACCGTCAGCCCAGAGTGGCACCCACCCACTGTGGCCTGGCCCCTTTCACATCATTAATTAAGAAAATGGAGGAGGGCTGTATTGTTGAGTTCCTCTAGGGCCTCCTTCACCTTGGGGAGGAATCTCACATCCAGCACTGAGATTTTCATTTAAAGACCCTTGTCTTTGTGGGAAGCATTCTTCACCCATGCAGGGTACCTCCATTTAAACTCCTTTTCCATTATGCTTTTCAGTTACCTTACAAAGTAGAGGGTTTCCTTGAGGCCTTTTCATACATCCTTAGTCTTAGTTAGACTGTTGTTGCTCCCTGCCTTACCTCCATTCTCTGTTCCCATCTCTGCTCAAGCCTTTTATCCCCAGTATTGTCCCCCCAACAAACTGCCTGGGTTACCTCATTCCATATAATATTTTCCAGTTCTGTTCATTTTCTTATAAATGTCATGATTTCATTTTTCCTGTACACTTGAATGAAAATTCATTGTGTATATGCATACCTTTTCATTTTCTGTTCATCACTTGGTGGACATTCAGAATGATTCCATCTCCTCGCTATTGTCAACAGAGCAACAATGAACATGGATGTCATAGTATCTCTATAATAAGCTATTGAGTGCTTTGAATATAAGCTCAGGAGTGATATGGCTAGGTCATGTGGTAGTTCTGGTTTTTTTTTTAGCTTTCTAAGACACCTATATACTGACTTCCTGTCTTAGTTACTTTTCTGCTGCTGTGATGAATTCATGACCAAAGCAATGTGATATTAAAGGGTTTTTGGCGTACATATCCTGAATCATAGTCCATTGAGGGAAGCCAAGGCAGGAACTGAAACCAGCTTCTGGAGGTAGGAACCTGCTGCAGGTCATGGAAGAGTGCTGCTTATTGCCTTGCTCCTCATGGCTCGCTCAGCCTGCTTTGTATAGAACATAGGACCGTCAGCCCAGAGTGGCACCCACCCACTGTGGCCTGGCCCCTTTCACATCATTAATTAAGAAAATGCTCTGCAAGTTTTTCTGTAGCCCAATCTTACGGAGAAACTTTTTCCAGTTGAGACTCCCTTCTCTTAGATGACTCTAACATTTGTCAAGTTGACATAAAACTATCCCAGACACTTCCATGGTGTCCTCGTTACTTTGCATTCCTACCATCACTCGGAAAGTGTTGATGTTTCTTAGTCTCCTCTCCCATGTATTTTTGATGGCAGCCAGTTTGGCTGGGGTAGGATGGAATCTCAGTATAGGTTCCCTTATAGCTAATAATGTTGAACACTTTAAAAAATGCTTATTAGCTGTTTGTGTTTTTTCTTCTGACAATGCTTTGTTCAGTTTCATACCCCCCAGGTTTTACTTTTGGTTAGGTTATTTGTTTTCTTTAGTTCTTTGCATATCGTAAACAGCACTTTGGGTATATAACTAGCAAAGATTTTCTCCCCTTATGTAGGCTGTTTCTTTATTTAATTGACAATTTCCTTTGTTATACAAAACCTTTTGAATTTCATGAGATTGCCATTTGTTGATTGGTCTTATCTCCCGAATGATAGAAATTCTATTCAGAAAGTCTGTACTATGCTTGTGTCTTAGTTAAGGTTTTATTTCTGTGAAGAGACACTATGGCTACAGCACTTCTCAAAAAAGAAAACATTTAAATGGTGCTGGCTTAAAGTTCAGAGAGTTAGTTCATTATTGTCTTCCTGGGAGCATGGCAGTATTCAGGTAGACATGGTACATGGTACTGGAGAGATAGCTGAGAGTTCTCCATTCTCATAGGCTCTACATCCTCATAGATAGGCAGCAGAAGTGGGAGTACCACTGGGACTGGCTTGAGCCTTTGAGTCAAACCCTCAAAGCCCATCCCCAGTGGCATAGTTCCTTCAACATGCCCACACCCACTCCAGCAAAGGCACACCTCCCAGTAGTGCCGCTCTTTGTGTGCCTGCGAGGCCGCTGCGTTCATACCACCATCGCTCTGTCTTGAAATGCAGTCCCTACTTTTTTTGTAGTAGTCAGAATGTCAGGTCTTACGTTGAGGTCGTTGTTCTGTTTGGAGTTGACTTTTGTACAGTGTAGGAAATAAGGCTTCATGCCATTCTTCTACATGTAGATAACCAGTTTCCCTGCCACCATTTGTTAAAGATGCTATCTTTTCTCCAGTGTGTATTTTTGGCATATTTGCAAAAATTCAGGTGATCATAGTTGCATTGGTTTTCTTTTCTTTTTCTTTCTTTCTTTCTTTTCTTTTTTTCTTTTCTTTTTTTTTTTTTTTTTTTTTTTTTTTTTTTTTTTTTTTTTTTTTTTTTTTTTTTTTTTTTTTTTTTGGTTTTTCAAGACAGGGTTTCTCTGTAGCCTTGGAGCCTGTCCTGGAACTAGCTCTTGTAGACCAGGCTGGCCTTGAACTCACAGAGATCCACCTGCTTTTGCCTCCCGAGTGCTGGGATTAAAGGCGTGCGCCACCACTGCCTGGCTAGTTGCATTGGTTTTCTATTCCACTGATACAAGTGTCTGTTTCTGTGGCAATACCATGTGGGTTTTTTTTTTTATTACTATAGGTGTACCTTATAACTTGAAATAAGTTGTGGAATACTTACAACAGTATTTTTTTGCTCAACTATATAGGGTCATTTGTACCTCCATATGAATTTTAAGATTGGTTTTCCATTTCTGGGAAAAATATTGCTGGAACCCCCCCCCCATTACATTGAATCTATAGATTGCTTTTGGGTAGATAGCCTTTTTCATATTGATTTCGTATTTATACTCCAAGCAGTGAGATGTCTGTCAATTCTAGAGTTTTGGAAGTTGCTTACAATGTGCTTCCTGTTTATTTAGGTAATATTATATCCTTCTGGATTCTTTGATGGAGTTGAAGAATTTATAGTTATAGTTTTCCTTAGTTATGATAAAAGGTAAAGTAGATATGTTAAAGTTAAAACCTTTTTTATGTAAACAGAAAAGGGAAGGTGATATGGGAGTCCCCTCTGTACGCTGTGAATGCCATGGTTAGTAAAGAAACTATCTTGGGCCTGCACAGGGAATAGAGATAGGTGGGTGGGTGGTGGAACTAAACTGAATGCTGGGAGAAAGAAGGAGGAGTTAGAGAGAAGCCATGGAGCTGCCACCAGAGACAGACGTTGGGAACTTTACCCGGTAAGCTGATACACATATTAATGGAAATGAGTTAAATTAAAATGTAAGAGTTAGCCAATAAGAAGTTAGAGCTAATGGGCCAAGCAGTGTTTTAAATAATATAATTTCTGTGTGATTATTTTGGGGCTGAGCAATTGGGAACTAACTAGCAGCCTCTTTACGACAATTCTATTCCTCAAGCTTTTCCTGTTGACCACAGTTCTTATCCTTTTTTTTGTTTTTGTTTTTGTGTTTTTGTTTTTCAAGATAGGGTTTCTCTGTGTAACAACAGTCTTGACTGTCCTAAAACTCACTTTGTAGACCAGTCTGGCCTCAAACTCACAGAGATCTGCCTGTCTCTGCCTCCTGAGTGCTGAGATTAAAGGTGTGTGTCTACCACCACCACCCACCTCACAATTCTCATCTTAAAGAGAATAAGACATAGTTTATTCTGGAGCCAATATGAGTGAGCCTGGCCTGGGAGCATGTATTTATGTCACCCCAGATTCCGTGTTCCAGTGTGGAAGGAGTTTCACAGAGTTTGTATAGTTTCACAGAACAGGGAAGTCATAAGTCAAAGCAACTTCAAATACCTTGGTGGGTGCACCAGAGAGTGGGTCCAGTGAGGCGGGGTGTGGGGCTATTTTCTAGGCCTAAGATGCTATCTGATGGCATTCTTAGCTCTTGGAGTGGTGGAAGCTGGTCTTCTGCTGAGTTAATAGCTTCTAAGAGGTTTTTAAATTTATTATCAGGCAGTGTTAGTTCAGATACAGTATGGGGCAAGGAATGGCTGTTCCAGAAGTCTAAAACTAGCGCAGGATAAAGTAATTAGCCTCTGAATCTAGAAAACTCCAGTCTCTCCATGGTATCTAAGCCCAGCCTGTCCACCAGTCTCTGTGGACGCTGACTCCTCCCAGGCGCCCACCAGTCTCTGTGGACGCTGACTCCTCCCAAGCGCCCACCAGTCTCTGTGGACGCTCACTCCTCCCAGGTGTCTTTTGTTCACACTCAGACACAGCTTCTTTTCAGAAATTCTCGGTCACATTTCTGTTCTCAATTTCATTCTTCAGGATTTTGAAGTTTTCATTATGAAGAGCCTCCACATCATTGGTGAGGTTTAGTCCAAGTTTGTTTTGCTGTTCTCATTCTTAACATGTGTGCCATTGTTATATAGAAAGGTTACAACCTTTGTATGTTGGTTTTGTGTCCTGACACTTTGCTGAGAGCGTTTATCCATTCTAAGAGTTTTCTGGTTGAGTCTTGGAGATCTCTTAGAGAATCATAACAAGAACAAACACAAACATGTATTTTTAACTTTTTTATTTTTATTTGTTTCTCTTGTCTTATTGCTTAAGTACTAGACTAAGAGTGGATGAAGGAGACACCCTTATCTTGTTCCAGATGTGTGTGTGTAAATTCTTTTGAGTTTTCCTCATTTAATAAAATGTTGGCTATAGTTTTGTAGTATGTAACCTTTATTATGTTGAGATATAGCTTTTCTATTCTGAGATTCTGATAATCTCGCATTCTTTTGTCTTAGGTTTAACTCTCTGTTCTTCATGTATTTCAGATATAAGGTGGAATTTCGTGTCTTATTTGTGATATGCGCAGTTTTTCTTGGTCTGATTCTATGTTTTTAAATCAACTGACAGTTTCTTGCTCTAACTTCTTTTCTTTTTGTTTGGTAGTTTAAAATTATAGATTCATAATTCATGGAACTTTTCTTTTGATTTCTGTGGTTTGGTTTCAGGCTGTGTTTCTCAAGAAAACATTTGTTCCCTTCTTTGACAACGTTTGGCGCAGGCTTTGCGCCTATTCGTTGTGGGACATGGGTCATTAAAACCCAGGCTCGTAGCTGTTAGAAATCAGTAGTGGCCACAGGAGAAATGCAAGTGGGTAGTACTCAGATATCCCCCGTACACTTTTAGGTCTTCCTTCTTACTGACCTCTGTAGAATTTCCTTATCTCTTATTGGTTTGGCCATGAATTTTAAGTGGCATTAAGGTGTATTTTTATATAGGTTTTTATTTTATAGTTTGTATGTAAAAAAAGAAAGGAAAACACCAGTGTGTTTTTTTTGTTTTTGTTTTTTTTCCATAGGTTGTATTGAGACCTCTGAACATCTGATTTTTCATTTACCAGAAATATATTTATACTCTAGTGTTATTTTTCAGTAGGACTTTGACAAAATGTAGTACAGTTTTACAAAAAGCTTGCAGTTAAGGGACAAAGTCAAGGCTAAATAAGCCCATGCAAAAGGAAAACTATTGCATAAGGAACCTAGCGTAGTCACATCAATAGAGATAGAAAGTAAAGGTGTTGAGGAGTGATTGAGTTATGCACACAGAATCTGAGTTTTGGAAGATGAAGAGTTCTAGAGATGGAAATGATGACAGTAATGGTTGCATAGCAATGTGAACCTATGTAACACACTTAATAGTTAAACATAGTTAAAGAGTTAAGCAGTAAATTTTCTGTTATATGTTTTAGCAAAATCTGTAAATAAAAATGTGATGTTACTTGTACCAAAAGCACATTCATTAGGCTATTCCCAGCCCTTTTCCACACTGAACTCTCAATGTTTCTCCTAAAATGTGAAACTAGTCATTTAACTCTTCATCCAACATTCTTAGCCATTAAGCCAAATTTTTTGACATCACATTTGACTAGTGCATGCCTGTTCTTTTGCATCCCATGCATGGTATTTAAGGGAGCTTGTGTGGGAATTCTATTTGGTGAAGACATCAAATCCAGCTGTACATTAACCAAGAGAATCCCAGCTGCTATGGAGAAGGAAGTGTCTGAGACTTTAGGTCTTGAATCCATTTGTGGGATTTTCCCCAGCTTTCCTTAGCAGCCTGGATAGGTAAGAGATCTTTTTTTTTTTTTTTAAAGATGGCCTGCCTGCATGCATGCTTGCAGGCCAGAAGAGGGCGTCAGATCTCATCATAAGTGGTTGTAAACCACCATGTGGTTGCTGGGATTTGAACTCAGGACCTTTGGAAGAGCAGGCAGTGCTCTTAACCACTGAGCCATCTCTCCAGCCCGATCATGACCTCTTATAATTGTGTGGGTTTAATCAGATGTTTTCTACGTTTTCATCTATTTCTTGTGGGAAATTATCAGACAGATATTTTTCCTATTAGTCTTTGAATCCGTATTTCCCCTTGCTATATTGATCTCTGTGGATTGGTGACATAGCATTTTATTGTTGGCAGCTTCTTGCTCTGTGTCTAGTCCTGGAAGTCAGATGAATGTATATGTTTCTTTGATTCATTCAATTCTAGTGGTGCATTGACATTCACCATGTGTGGCTCTTCTGCATAGTAATTGGGTCTTTGGTGACTTAGAATATAAAAGGACTCTAAATGAGTTGGAAATGAGGACTGACTTGTAATTCTGTGAACTTGAAATTAGATAAATTCTGTGCTTTGCCTATAGACCTTTTACTTTATATATATATATATATTCTGTTTTGTTTTGTTTTTTGAGGCAGGGTTTCTCTGTGTAGCCCTGGCTTCCTGGAACTTGCTCTCTAGAGCAGGCTGGCCTCAAACTCACAGAATCTGCCTGCCTCTGCCTCCTGAGTTCTGGGCTTAAAGACGTGCACCACCACTGCCTAGCAGAGCTTTTTCTGTTTGAGGTCTAATGGCAAACCAGACATCCTAATTATCACACTCAATTACTTTATTCTTGCTTGGGAAATTGTTTATTATACATGATCATTTCATGTAAGATATTTGTTGAGCCAGCGCCATTCTGTTGACAGAGGTTTCTGTCCCACCCGGTCCTGCAGTCATTCAGTCCCAAAGAAACACACAGAGGTCTACATTAATTATAAACTGGCCCATTAGCTCAGGTTTCTTAATAACTCTTATAAGTTATATTAGCCCATTATTCTTGTCTATGTTAGCCACATGGCTCAGTACCTTATTCGGCGAGGCAATCACATCTTGCTTCCTCTGCAGCTGGGTCATGACTGCAGACTCAAACTTCCCTCTTCCCAGAATTCTTGTTGCCCCACCTCTACTTCTGCCTTGTTGCCCCGTCTCTACTTTCTGCCTGGCTACTGGCCAATCAGCATTTTATTAATAATAATACAAGTGACAGGATAAAAGACCATTGTCCCACAGCATTTCCTGAACTGGGGAGGTGTTTTGTGTTCAGATTGTCTGTAGTCTTTTTCTGAATGTGTTTTTCTTTCAGAGTTGCAACCTTAAGTGGAGAAGGCATTATTTTTCTGATGGCCTATATACGTTTTTTTTTTATGCCCAACTATTAGGAGTTGTTTTGATATTAATGTAGAATTATGTTTTTAATTTTCCTAAAACAGAAAAACATATCATTGAATCATTAACTTAGAAGGATTAATATGACCCTAAAGGCTGTAGATTATCTTGTTGGTGAATGACTGAGACCTGTATAATAATTTGCAAGTACAATTTACAATATTTCAGAAGTCAATAACTTGACCTTTCAGATTTCTGTATCACCCCAATTATCTGGCAAAAGAAAGTTATGCTTTTGGGCCTTGCACAATGGCTTGGTAGACAAGGCTCTTGCTGTCAAACCTAATGACCTGAGTTTGCCCTCCAGTATCCACATGGTGGGAGGAGAGATTCAACTCCCACAGAGTGTCCTCTGATCTCCCCATCTGCACCTGGGTGTGTGCTTGTGCACGTATACCTGTGTGTAGGAGTGCGAGTGTGTGTGGGTGCATACCTGCATTTGTGTGTGAGCACGGACACATTATCAAACATCGTTTTCCACTTTCACAGTTTTTCAAAGAGGGGAAGTTTGTTTTGTTTTAAATAAAACCTTTGACTTGAAGGTGTTCCCTGGCTGGAACTTCTCATGTAGTAGGTGAGGATGACACACGTCAGAGGACCAGGACACTGCCCATATTCACAGAGAAGAGAAGAACACAGTTTGTTCTTCATCCCCAGGTGAAGTCTACACTACCAGGTCTCATGGCATTTCTTTATTCAGAGAGCTCTCTGCTCATTGGTTAATATTGCAGGAATCCTTTTCATCAAATGCTTTGACTTTCACCTAAGGACAGTCTTGTTACATGGGGAGCATTTGTTAATCTTCAAAGACATTTTTGGTCTTCTTAACACAAGCATGGGGGGGTGTTGGTAGGGAGGGACTACAGATTCTATTTAACGTACAGTGCATACAATTACTGTGAGAGACTTGCAGGTATGGGGAAGGGGAATATCTCTTCTTGGGCACTGTTAAAGCATGCTTGGAATCTGTGCAAATTGTTAATATTAATGATAAGCTCTTTATGTTTATACCGTAACTTTCCACACCCAATACTCATTTTCCTGTAAATACACAAAGATATCGGGATGGTGCAGTGGGTTCCTAATTCACAGCCGTTGTGCTCTCCCTTGCTTCCCTGATATTCTTGAGCAACACGACTGTGAGTAAAGCAAGCAGGTTGGCCTTAGGATGGAGCACTCCGTGAATGCCTGCAGACAGCTCTGAAGGACTGCAGCAGATTGTCTGGCCTTCTGAAGTTTCAGTCTCAGCCAGGACTGTTGAAGTAGCTTGTTCCAGACATTATACTATCACAGACGTGGGTGAGTGATGATAAAGGACTGCACAGTCATTCCACCTGCCCAAATGGGGGAGCACTTCCCCTGATTGAGCAGTTATAACGCCTGCACTGTGATATCTTTGGAGCAGTCTTGTACTTTTCCAGAATTCTCTCTAGCTTGATGCTCTATGTGCAACTTATAGTTCATGATTACCCAATGTCCAAGTATTTTTTATTTTTTTTAAGTTAGCAGTTTGCTAAAAATATCCATAAGATCATATTAGGAGAATAAGTTTTATTAAATCAAATGTCTTCATTTTTTATTGACGTATATGTACATGATGTCACTTTCTATTTATGTTATAAGTGAAAAGGTTAGAAGTGTTAAATTGGAGCATGGTATTTCTTAAAAATGAGGCTGTGGTGTGCTTGACTCCGCCTTACCATGTGTCTTCCCACAAGACTTTGAAAATGAAGCAATTACTGATTGAAATGGAGGCAAACTGTCTTACAGACTTAGATGAGCACTGGTAATCCACTCCAGTGTAGCTCCGAGTAGGTGACAAGGAAGAGGAGCCAGGCTAGGGCTGTAGTGAGTTGATATGAATAGCACACAACTTTCTGTGGCATCAAAGTCACTACCAAACCATATCACGTTGAAAATGTCACCATTGTCTAGACAGTTGGGAATGTTTCATTGGTAATATGATTTTTCTTTCTTTTTTTGTGATATACCTTAGATGTTTGGTTGGTTCAGTAGTGAAAATACAAAATCTTTTGGGAAGAAAAGGTGCAATTGCCACCACCAGTTTGTGTCTGTATGTGCTGTTGAAGCTAGTCTAATACCATCTGAGGCTATTTTCAAGCTACTCCTGGCCAGAAGGGGAAAGAAATCAAAGAGAAGGAAAGAACAAATGAAAACTTCCCTACTGTTAGGAAAGCTAAAGCGTTTTTGTTTGTTTATTTCTTTATTTTGAAGATCAAGGACATTTTTATGTTTTTTTTTTTTTTTGAGAGAAAAGCAACAGATCAGGCCAGCTGTAAATCTGCAGCTACCAGGAGAGAGGATCAGTAAGAGAAAGCTCCATGCTTTTTGCAGTGGAGTCCAGCTAGCCATAGTGAGGCACAAGAACAAAAATGGGTCTTCAGAGGAAGAATGAAAACTCCCAGATCCCAGGGAAATCTTGCTTGTGTTTGGCCAGTATCTGTAAAGAGATAAAGAGAAGAAAGAAAAGGTTAGCATTTTCTGAGTTAGGGCAGGCCACAGCAGTGGAGCCCTGGGGCAGCATCATGGGCTCCTGACAATTGCTCTGCAAGCAGCTGTGCTCTTAAGAATTTTAAATGGTCGAGAGTAGGTATTAAAACACACTGTCTAGGTTTCATTGAATATATCTTAACAGGTTATAGAAGGCTTTATTTCAACACATAAATTATTTGCAATGTCTTTTAAAATTTTCAGTGTACACTTAAGAGGTGGATGTAGCTGAAAATTCTTTAAGAAGTTTAAGGGGTGTGTGAAAGCCCAGGTACAGTCAGTCGTTTGGAGACTTTAAAGACATTTACTCTTTGATGGTTTGGTACTCGTATATAGTGGATTTGGGTCATTTTTGCCATTGGCGCTATCCCATTTCTTATCTGCACACTCCTGCTAAGCCCTTTGAGAACAGGCCTCCCCCCACTTTACGTGTTTTGCTTGTTGTCTTTGTGACCCATTGATTTGTTTGCAGCAGGGATTGGGGGTACCTTCTGAGAGCATGGGCGCCACTGAAGAAGGTACTCTTTTTCCTCAGCTATCATTCTTTGGCCGTAGTTCCTGAGGGAGGAGTGAACTCATGAGCTCTTTCCCCACCCATGAGGAATGTTGCTCGGCCTCATCCTCTGAAGGTAGGTCTTGTGCAGGTATCCACCCTGGAGGGTCAATGACTGCGTCATTTCCAGAGGTCAGCATTGCATAGCACCTCTTCCTATCCTTCAGCTCTTTCGACTCCCGTCATCTACGATGTTCACTGAGTCTTGGTGGAGCCAATACAGATTTCATCTTTAGAGCTGTGTACTTAACAGTTACTTACTACTATTACTGGCACTTTCCCAGTATGAGTCTCCGTGTTAGCCATACATCTTGCCAGCAGAAGCTTTTATGGCCAAAACTGAGTGCAGCAATTACCTTTGGGTATAACAGTGTGCATTTAGAATTCATTTGACGTCAAGTTGGTTGAGCTTTCTCTTTATGGCCTATTGCTTCCACAGCCATGAACTTGTGAGCAGAGTTCTGTAACAGAGGAGCACGCTGGTTGTCATCCCTGCCACCTGGCTAGCTTACACCTGAAATAATCACAGAAACTGTATTCATTTAAACACTGCCTGGCCCATTAGCTCTAACTTCTTATTGGCTAATTCTTTTTCTTTTTCTTTTTTTGGTTTTTCGAGGCAGGGTTTCTCTGTGACTTTGGAGCCTGTCCTGGAACTAGCTCTTTACCAGGCTGGTCTTGAACTCACAGAGATCCGCCTGCCTCTGCCTCCCAAGTGTTGGGATTAAAGGCATGTGCCACCACCGCCCGGCTTATTGGCTAATTCTTACATCTTAATTTAACCCATTTCTGTTAATCTGTGTATTGCCACGTGACTGTGGCTTACTGGCAAGATTCTAACCAGCGTCCATCTCAGGCAGGAGATCCATGTCGTCTGCCACTCTGATCTTCTTCCCAGTATTCAGTTCTGTCTGCTCTGCCTACCTAAGTTCTGTCCTATCAACTAGGCCAAGGGAGTTTCTTTATTCATTATCCAATGAAAGCAACACACAAACAGATGGAACTCCTACACCATTTCCCCTTTTCTGTTTAAACAAAAAGGAAGGCTTTAACTTTAACATAGTAAAATTACACATAACAAAGAGTTATCAAGCAAGAATTACAGTTAAAATATTTATATCTACTTTATCTTTTATCATAACTAAGGAAAAATACAACTATAACTATAAATTCTTCAACTCCATCAAAGACTCCAGAGGGATATAATATTACCTAAGTAAACAGGAAGTGCATTGTAAGCAACTTCCAAAACTCTAGAATTGACAGAGACATCTCGCTGCCTAGACAGTCACCCAAAGTTATTCTATACTGTTGGGTCATCCATCTTCAGCCTATAGGACCATACTATCCAACAGACTTTTGCATGAAGCAGAAAATTTTAAAGACAGTTTAGTCACCTTCTTCTGTGTCCTGCAGAATGTCTCGCAGACTCTTTCATGAAGCAGGAACCCCGAAGGATCATCTTACCTTTAGGCAAGTTCAGCAGTCCTCTCTCTGTGGGTTCTTCATGTCTAGTTTATGTATCAGTCCAGGCAAGAGCAGTTTCTTGCCCAAATGCCTAACCAACTCCATAAGGAGCCTCTTCGATGCCCATCTTCCTCTTGAAGTAGATTGGTGCTGCCAGGAGCAGATGTGTCTCATTGTCATGAAAAGCCCTAAGTTATTAAAACATTAAATGCCATACTCTGTAGTCTTTGAAAGATATGAAGAATTCCTATCTAACTGAAATATATCTCTATATATCTAGAAAATCTAACTAACATGACTACAAGCTTGACTATTATTGATGATTATCCATTAACAACCTATATTTTCTAATTATACATTACATTTTTAAATGAACTACACAATCACAATACTTTAAATAAGAGCAGAAATATACATATAACATGATTGACCTTAAATTTATATCAATAAAGCAAAATCCATACCAATGCAAATTATTCATATCTATATAATATCCCCTTTAAATGTAAAAGAACATTTATAAACAATATTTGGGAATATGGGTGCAGTTTTTTTCTCTCCAAACTGCTTTGTGTTGTATGGGGCCACTGTTAATCAGGTCTTTCATGGTACATCCTGTGTGCTAGGTTCATCTCAGTCAGCAGTTGAGCGAATTAATTTTTGGAGGGTGTTTACGGCAACTATTCCGGAGGCCTTGGTCTATGGAACCATATTTGCCTGGAGGCAATCCACAGGTTCTCATCTTCTGTGAAAACAAAAGAAGAACCTCTTTTCCAAAGCAACTTATCCTTAGACTCAAATTTGGAAGTCATGATACCTTTATAATATACATGATGGTTTAGCTTAGCAGCCCATACAATGAAATATGTTTTTGTACTTAGCTCCTTTACAGTCAAAAAATTTAAAAATAACACAATAACATACATAATCCAGACTCTTTGTGAATTTTCCATTTTTACACGGCTTATTTTTTTATTTCCTTTAATCTATCAATATTTGTACTGCCTGTCTCTTTAAAGACTTTACCCTTTTTTAAAGCATTAACTTTATTTTATGATTTTCTATACTCTTTCTTCTCTCTCCCAAGCCTACGTACATTTATCCAACACTGTGACCCATTTAGAGGTCTTTTATGTCTGAATCTGTCCTCTCGTAAATCTGTAATTCTTTACTGACCAGGAGCACTTCTTAAAATGTTAAGTACTTATTAAAATCTTTAGATGCACCCTTGGTAGGGGTAATACAGTATGGTCTGCTTGCCTGTCCAGTCTAAAACTTAAGCTGTGTTGTTATTATGGTAAGTACGGTAGTTCATGCTCATACTTGGCAGAGCCCAGCATGGTGGAGACGCTTGTGCCTCTGAGCCAAATGCATTGCCTCTCTTTTAGGCACACAGCGAGTCCACGTTTCATTAAGCAAGCCGTAGTAGCCAGATAAAGTATGAAACAATCCCACACCAGTTTGGAATTATTATTATTATAAGTGTTATTTATTTGAGGGAAAAAAACTTACAGAACACCATCCTAGACAACAGCCCTCTACCAGGAAAGGAGTCTGAAGCAAGAGAGAGTGAGAGGATGGCTGCCACTGCTTTTTAAAGAGAAAGAGACCACACCCCAGTGGGCTGGTATCTCAAAGGCTATTGGCTGAAGGAGCGGAAGGAGCTCCTGCAGCACTTTACTCCCACAAGAGACAGAGGTTTTGCTAGCAGCATAGCCTAAAAAGCCAGCATTTTAGAACTACACAGCTTCTCCCCTCCCCACTACAGCTGAATCAGGAAAATCTCTCTTAAAGCAGCTGCGGCAAGCCGCCAGCAAACAGGAAGAAGCTGTGTTAAACTCTGTATTCTTTTTGAAGCTCTCAGATTTTATGTGGATTTAGTTGACCACATGGGCGCCACTCTGTAATGGGGCGGCTAGCTTTCATTTAAACACTGCCCGGCCCATTAGCTCTAAGTTCTTATTGGCTAATTCTTACATCTTAATTTAACCCATTTCTGTTAATCTGTGCATCACCACGTGACTGTGGCTTACCGGCAAGATTCTAACCAGCATTTGTCTCCAGCAGGAGATCCATGGCGTCTGCCACTCTGCCCTTCTTCCCAGCATTCAGTTCTATCTACTCCGCCTACCTAAGTTCTGTCCTATCAACTAAGCCAAGGGAGTTTCTTTATCCAATGAAAACAACACGCAAACAGAAGGAACTCCTACACCAGAGTTCCAGGTCCAAGCAGGAATATCACCCTGTGGCATGTTCCTTAATTCCAATCAGAAAGCGGTTGGGAACCCCCATAGAAGTCATGCCACTGTTGAAACATTGTACACACTTGGCCTGGTAGGTTGGTTTGTAACTCACAATGTTCACATGCGGGTAAGACTGTTGATGATTTCCTTCCCCAGTGGTCCGCAAAGCAGCTCTTGGTACTGTGAGAGTTAGCCTGCAGATGCAACCTTCTAGCCTAGTTCCCGCTTGATTTCCCTGTTCTTCAACCATTGTGTCTGGCATCTTTAGCAATAGAAAGTTACCGTTTAGTTCTGCTTGGCTTTGTGACTCCTTCTTTGTGGCTTTTCTACCCAAACTAAAAAAACGCACTTTCCATCGTGACCCAGCAGGTGTAGCTCAAAGCAAAGGCTCACAAAACATAAGTTAGTGGTAAATGATGCTCTTGGATAATCATTTTGCCTTTTCTTCTTCCTCCTCCCCTTCTTGCCCCAGTTTCATTCATGAAAAAAAAAGACGATTTTTTTGTTTCGGTTTGCTTCAACTGAGTGAGACCGTAGGGTTGGGATCTATAGTTTTAAACAACAAAAACATGTAAATACTCCTATTGCCAATGTGACTACCTGAATTTCATCCTTGAGGACCACATGGTAGAGGGAGAAAGCTGATTCCTGCAAGCTGTCCTCTGATTTCTGTATGCTTTCCATGTCATGTACTTCCCCACCCATACTGTAGATAAACCCTGCTCGATGTAATATTTAGTTACTTAGCTTATTTGTGTATTAGGCCTGTGAGTATAAGTCAAAGAAGTAGAAAATACATTTATTTACCATTGTGGTTTAATAGTTTTCCTGTTTTTTGTGTAGTTTATCTGTGATGTGGCGTGAAATGCCTTTTCTTATTTGTTCTGTCAAATATCTTTATCTTTTGCTCATTCAACTAATATTTTAAAAACCACAAAACAAAAAATCTTAAGTAGAATGAAGAATAGGAGGCAACTTTTTGGGAACTCCAAATTGGTGATTTAACTGGTACTTAAGAAGGATTTTCGAAAGAATTCATGCCTCTTATGAATATAAAACCTGCCAAGACTACTGAACTGAAGGAGGACATAGTGAGTTACTGCAGAAAACCAGAGAGAGCATAGCTTTGTGGTCAAATAAAGAGTTTTCTATGGCCACTAATACCAGGGCAATAATTGCATTTTATCAGAATTATGTTGATTAACAGGGGTTATTTGTCTATCAGCTTTCTACAGGGTATCTCTTATTATAGCAGATTTACAGAATAGCCAAAACAGCCACAAGTGGACAGCCCTCAGGAATGACTTAGAACAGCTAAAGTCTTTCAGAAATGTTTCTTTGTTGATTAGATTTAGACTGTTAAAAGTTTCCATTAAAGTTAGCATCTGAGGACAACTCCATTATGCATAATATTCAGTCAAGCAACATAATATTTTACAAAATTGAACTAGTTGCTTCCTTATAAAAAGTAGGTTTTTTGCTTATTTGTTTTCATTTTTACCTTTCTTTTTATTTATTCTTTATGTCTTTCATATCATGTCTCAATGCCATTCATTTCCTATCCCTGTGTATCTGCCTTTTACCCTTCTGTCCTTGCACACACCCCCCCCCATGAAATTTAAGAGGAAAAAGAGAAAAGAACAGAAAGGGGGGTGTGATCCTGTCATGAAAGCTGTAGTGTGACACAGTGAGTTATGCAGTAAACCCTTTTGTCCATGTATCTTTACTTGCAAGTGTTGATTGTAAAGAGTCATTGGTCTGGTTTGAGGCCTCTGGCTTCTGCTACACTATTGATGCTGGGCCATCATTGGGACCCCTCTTAGTTATCCTGCTGATGTCCTGTGTTGTGGAAGTCCTGCAACTTTGGATCTGCAGGAATGGTCCTTTCACATGCTCCAGCAGATCACAGATGGGTGGACACTGGGGTGGGCCAACCCATCACCCTGGTTCTGGGTTTGGGTGGTTGCAGGTTTGGTCAGCCTACTCACTCTCCCTTGTCCCCACCACCAGGATGAGGTCTTTTGCATTGCCCTGGTGTGTTCACCCCTTGCCAAGAGCAGGGGGTGGGGCCAGCTCTCCTGCCCTCATGTTCTCAGGGTTGGATCTCCCACCTGCCTCAGGTGTTGATGGGTGTGTGTGTGTGTGGGAGACATCTCTCTTCCACTCATGCCACCACATGACGGGTGAGTAATGGGGACAACTCTTCCATGCTCACAATATCAGGGCTGGCTCGCCAATGAGGTTGCCTCTGTTGTGCTGCCCACATAAGGTGCAGGGCCTGCTCTCCCAGGTCTTGCATCTGGTGGCAGGCTGGGACAGCTCTCCCCCTCTTCTGACCTCAAGGCTAGCTCTCCCACCTACCTAAAAATTAAGTTTTTTCATAACATTTAAATTTCTAGTATGCCTTAAAATCATACTGAAAAACAATTTGTTTTCTCCTTTTGTTATGAATTTTGTAGGTTAGCATACAAAGTAATGAGTGGATCTTATTATGGCGTCTTTTTCATACTGTTTCTCTTCTCTTAAAAAGTCCTTTTCTACTTTTCTACTCAGCTTAATTGCTCTCTTTTCTCAATTTCTGTACTAGTTAGTCATTTTTTCCTGACTCTTCTTTAGCTGCATTTTGTACAATGAGAGTCACTGAGCTATATTCCATATCATTTCAGTACCCCTTCTCCCAGGTCTTTCCTATCTCAGTCTAGTTGTTACATTTAGCCTCTGCAGCACTGTTTGAAAAGGCTCTTCTAGAGTGTGTGAATCTAATATTCAACAAATCATGGTATGCTGCTCAGTCAAAAATATTATCCTTATTCTTCTCAGTCTTGATTTCTGTGGCTTATCTGCATATCACCTTGACTCTAGTGAGGTTAATTCCTCTGATGTCCTGTAAACACCCTTGTTCACGCTGATCCTTTTACAAAATTCTTTCCTTTTCGCTTCATCTGAATTGATGCTCTACCCATCACATGGCCTACGGAGCAGTCTTCCAGGGCTTTTGTAGTTTGTAGTGATCTTTTCGAAGTGATTTGTGCTGTTTAAAGCATTTTTAATCTAAGATTAAAACTGCAAAAAGCTTGGAGCACAGCCCTGTACTATTTTGGTACTTCTCAGTAGAAATTAGTAAACCTTTATCTACATTTGTATTTTATTTCCATAATTATGCACTTCATAATGTATCATTACAGAAGAAGAGGATTACACATTGTTTAGGATTTTAGTTTTTCAGAAGTATGAAATTTATATATTTTTAATTTTGGCACAAGCTTAAAGAAGAAAATGTGTTTATAAATATACATATATATCTTCTATCATAAAGTGGCTGCTGCTGTATTTCAGTCATGCAGGAATTTCACTTGTAGTATAGTTACATTAACTAGGAGTCTAGTGAAATTAAAAAGATAATAAGCCTGAGAAACCTATGTTTTCTTAATGTTTTAATCTTGTTGTGGGTGATATTACTTAAAAAGAAATTCTTGAATTAGTAAGAAAAATAATTGTATTGTGCATTCTACCATAACCACACTTCAGAGCCGTGAGATCTGTCCTAGCCAGCATCTGGCATACCTGCTGAATGTGGTCAGTGTCTATGATTAGCAGTGAGTACACTGTCCTTTATGTTTTGGTTGTGTTGAATACACAAAAAAGTGTTTTGTTTTTTACATAGAGATTAACTGTCCAAACACAAATTGGTTTAAAACTTTGAGATGATTTTCTAATAATTGTGAACTAACATGTTTATATGATACCTAAATATGCTATCAATATTCATAGCTTTATTGAAGTGTAGCATGTGATTTGCAGGTTTCTTCTTCCAGTCTGTGGCTTGAGAATGTGAATGTACCTCTGAGATCCCATGTCTGCCTATTAGGAGGACTCAATTCTAGCTTAGCTCAGGAAAAGTAAAAGTATCACTGCTAGCAAATAATAGTTTTTTAAGAGTAAATTTGATATTTTCCCTTTTGCAATGGTAAAATTTGCTTATTATAGATAATATTTAAAATACTGAAAATAATAGAGCAGGGAAAGAGCCGGGAGTCTGCACAGGACCTCACGTAGACGTCATTACCATGGCCGTCATCACTCATGTGTATCAGAAGCAGCACTGGGATCACCGTGCTGTTTACAGGTCCTTCTAACTTTGGGGTGCTGCTTTAATGTTATGTATTCTTGCGAATGATTGTCCCAGAAGAACTGTAGGTTGTTGACAGTTGGTTTCCCCGAAAATATAAGTTCAGTGCTGCTGCAGTCACCACTGTGACTCAGCATCTGACCTGTGGTGGCAGAATAGAAAGAGTAGTTAGGAGGAGGAATCTCGGAAAGACAAGAGAGAAGGAGGAGAGAATAAGGAAGAAAGGGAGGGACACATCTGGGGCCAGAAGCCAGGCAGCCTCCAGTCAGACACCAGAAGCAGTGAGTAAGATACACAGAGGAAAGGAAAGGTAGAAAGCCCTGAGGCAAAACATAGATGAAGAGAAACAGGTTAAGTTATAAGAGCCAGCAAGAAACGAGCGTAAGCTAAGGCCACACATTCCTAACTAATAAGAAGTCATCATTTGGGAGCTGGTTGGTGGTCCAAAAGAAGGCCTGATACAAAGATCTGTCTAGATTGGAGTTTGGGGGTTGCCAGTGGTTTTTCTGTTTATAACGGGTACAGCACAGTTCCTGAAGCAGGTAAGCAGGGGTGAAGGTGTCTGCAGCATCGTCTTTCCTGCTCTTTTTAAGTGGCCTTGGCTTTATGAGGCTTCAGTTAAGTATGGCAGTGAAGTAGCCTAGACAAGTATTTTTTTTCCTCCCTTCAAACTAATATTTATTCTGTGGTTCGTGAAATTCTTTAGATTTCAGTGGTATCTAAAGATCTATTCAGGAAAATGGAGCGTTTTCCTACATGGTTTTTTTTTTTTTTTTGGCATCCTTAGAAATGGATAGCAATTGCACTGTGAACTCTCAGATCACAGATTTTCGACTATAAACAGGTATATCTTGATTTGTATCTTTATCTTCTAATATCTAGAGAAAGTTTGATGGCTTTAAGTCTGGCAGTAGACTTCCTCAGACTTGTTATTGTGTTACCTCTATGACAGGCTCTTTACTAAGAAGGACAGGAGTTTTGTCCCATTAAAGTTGACCTTATACAGAATGTCTGTTTCAGATAGCAACAGTAGCGGCTATGTTCCACTTCTTCCGAAAGCCTCCAGAATCCAAAAAGCCCTCCATATCGGAGCCAGAAGCAGATGGATTTGTACTCTTAGGTGAGTCTTTAAGAAACAAAGTCCTAATTAGATGAATGCTTTTAAAAATTAGTTTGGTAATTATATGATCGATTTCTAAACTATGTTTTCAAATTTGAGAATAAGTATGTGTGTAATTTAGAAAGCACTATGGATAAGACTGCTTCTCTGACCTTTGCTTTACTGTCAGGAGTTAAGTGCCAGCCAGCCAGCCAGCCAGCCAGCCAGCCAGCCAGCCAGCCAGCCAGGCTCTGCCAGCCCCAGAGATAGTCTCCTGGAAACTGCAGCTGCTCCTTGCCTTTCCTCTCACCTCCTGAATTCGCATACAGCAAAACTTCAGAAAACCCTCAGGCCTCTTAGAGACTGCTGTCTTCTGGAGTTTGGCAATATATTCTTCTCTCATGAATTTATTCCAACTAAGTCAGGTTTTCCAACCCCTGTTTTCTATTTCTTTCCCTTTTGAAAAGAAAACATCTCTATAAACTTAAGATATATGTGGAGCCGGGCGGTGGTGGCGCAGGCCTTTAATCCCAGCACTCGGGAGGCAGAGGCAGGCCGATCTCTGTGAGTTCGAGGCCAGCCTGGTCTACAGAGCTAGTTCGAGGACAGGCTCCAAAGCCACAGAGAAACCCTGTCTCGAAAAAACAAAAAAAAAAAAAAAAAAGATATATATGGAGAACTTTACTCAGTTTTTGTTTATTCACAATTAGAAATGGCGTTTTTCTCTTTGTCCCTGTGTACTTACTTCAAGAATATGGCAGTGGCACACTTGTGTGTGTGAGGTCACACACAGTTCGTAGAGTTTTCATATATCTTTTTACCCTCTACCTCTTCAGCTGCCAGCATGGAATATCAGAGACACGGTCTGTCCATGGGAGTGGCTCTGCTTTTGTGCAATCTCTGTAGCCTCGATCAAATGTTTCATTGGTTGTTTTGCAGCTTCTCTAGTAGGTGTCTACTTTGCAAGTCTCCTACCTCAGCAGGTAAAGTTCATTTGCTGTGGGCTGCCTTGCCTAGTCCAAGGAGGACTGGAGTTTAAAGCATCTCTGATTGAGTCTCTGAAGTCTTACAGGCTTCCAGATTTGCTATTTCATGAGGGAATTTCCAAGACTTAATTTCTCTAATATGCTCGGTACCAGCTGTTCTGTCTGCTCCAGCCACACTCTAATTTTCTCGAAGGCTCACAGGCTGTGTTTTCAGCAAGCCTTCCCATGATCATCTTAGACTAAGATGATTGATATTCCCAGGACTGTATGTTTCTCTTTGAGACTTAAGAAGAAGAATCACTTCTATCATAATCCTGCAAAAACAGTAAAATATGCAGTGTAGTTGGTATTACACCTAGTTCATATGTCCCAACAAGACCAGAGTTCCAAGGCCTTGTCTCTCAGGAACTGTCAGCTGAGATTTGTGTCTGGTGAACCCTGTTTGGTTTTAGATGCAAAGCTTCCAGCTTCACTGATTTCCTTGCAAAAAAAAAAAAAAAGAAAAAGAATTGTATACCTGGTGTTCTGTGGACTTAGTTAGCTCTCCTGAAGTTTCACGCTATAACCAATATTATTTCTATGCTCTCATTTCCTGCCTCGTTTCTCTTTTCATCTGTCACATCATCTTACTTCTTCTTCAGCGGCAGTGCCCAGGTTTACAGTTAAGTACAAATAAGAATGCTGCCTCTGCAGCTAGAGCCTTTGAGTTGACATCCAAGCTTCAAAACTTGTTAGCGTTTCTAGCTTTAGGAAGCTATTTAGCAATCTTGGGTGTCACTGAGCATGTTATCAGTTCTTGCCCTATGGGGCTAGTGTGGAATTAAATTAATGTGCATAAGATACTTAGAATAACCTGTGAGGTGGTACTGTCACTGGACACAGAGGACTTAGTGTTCCAGGTTCTCCTTGTCTAAGAAAACTGGAGTTAGCCTAGGTAATCTGATCCTAGAGCCTGTCTTTTTAACTCTGTACTCTTGCAGTTTTAAAATGCTGCACTATCAGCATTTGAAATTTTTAACTTAAATTTGTTTAGTTGATATGAGACAAGAGGCATATGAAGTGTGGTGCACTGTTAACAGTATGGCACAGTAGATAGTGATACTGCTCTGTGCACATTGCAGAGGTGGGGAGAACAGTCCGTGTCTTCACCACGACCTCAGTTACACCTGTCGGCATTCAAGGATTTAACTGACTTTCTTGATGCCAGTCCTGACAGTTTCTAGGAATGTTGTATTATCTGTAGAAATACAGTGGCAAACTTTAAAACTTGTTTCTTCTGAAAAGCCGCTCCTTTTTGTCGTGTCACTCTGGCAGGGCTTTATGTCGCACCTACTTTAGCCTCAGAGCATGCCACATGGAGGTACTTTGAAAGGTAGTCAAGCCGTGCACGGGGGATATTTTAGTGAGTTGGTTGTTAGCACGGGCGGTGCCGTACCGTGTGTTCTGGAATATGTACTAGTCACCTTTCTGTTGCAGTGGGCGATAAAGCACCACAGCCGAAGCAGCTCAGAGGAGAAAGAGTTAATTTCGGCTATGGTTCCAGGGGACAGAGTCCATAGCAGCAGGGAAAGCAGGGTGGCCAGAGGCAGATGGGGAAGTCGAGGGATCACATCTCAACTTTTCAGTCCTCCACAGGAAGCAAGGAGAGGGAACTAGGCGTCAGGTGAGGCTGACA
>PVIU01020759.1:0-33216 GCA_004026605.1 Ondatra zibethicus | reverse complement strand
ACCCCAGGGCTTGTATTGGCACTGCGTCCTTTGTAGGGCTGAGAGGAAGGTATATAGCAGGTACAAAGGACTGCTAATCACTTGATTGACTGATTTCAGGCTGGATTAAAGCTGTTTGGTCCACTAACAGCAGCATCTAATATTTCTATCTTCTCTGATAAGACTATCAATAGTCAGCAGTGAGTGCAGAGTAAATAAATCCAAGCGTGATGAGCTGGGGATGCATTTGATTGAATTTTCTTTCTTTAATGATAAACACAAGATGCATAATTCATTTCTTTCGGAAGTAAGGAGGAAGAGAGGAGAGAGAGGAAATAAAAGAAATGAAAAGTAAAGCCATTTCCTGGGAGTGGCCTGCCTTGAAGCTCTGAAAAATGATTCTCAAACAAGGAGGAGTTGGTTGGGAGCACTCTAAGATGTCAGGAGTGGGGGTGTACATGCATGACGCCTCATCTTGTCTCTGTTCTCTTGAGCCTCTTCAATTCATCTCAGCAGTTCCTGTGGGATGCAACTATTATTTCTATGGATGCAATAATGTTAAATGCTGATCCATCCTCCATGTCTAGGCTAGACACGTGTGTGAGACAGACATGGTGCTCAGGGTCAGACATGATCACTGATGGAAACATTCTATTTTTTACTTTAAGCATCATCTTATTGTGCGTGTCTATGTGCGCATGCATGTGCATGCACACACACGCACACACACTGGTTAATACACTTATGTGTGGAAGTCTTTTTTTCTGTTGCTCTATTTTATTCCTTTGAAATAGGATTTCTAACTGAACCAGTAGCTCACAGTAGATTATGTTTTTGCTATTTTTTTGTTTGTTTGTTTGTTTGAGCCTAGGCTGGTGGCTGCCAAGCCTAAGTGGTCCTCCTGTCTTAACCCCTTATCAGCACTGGGGTTACAAGAATGGACCTATACTAGGTCCATTACATGCACTCTGCGGACCTGACTTCAGGTCCTCATGTTTGCATAGATAGTGCTCTTACCCACTGAGATATCACACCAGCCCTCATTTTATCTGTTTTTCATTCCTTTGAATAATTTTGTGACAATCCAACGTAGAACCCCATCAAATACTGAATTCCAACACAGGCGAAATTCCTGTGCAACAATACAAAAACTCTCTTTAAAAAGAAATAGCCCTAAGCCAACAAAATGCTACTCATCATGGTACAGAGGGAATTCATGTGGCTAGGGGCTGGTATTTCCATGTTATCCTAGTTACTTCCTATTGCCATGACAAAATACCACGGCCAAGGCAACTTACAGAAGAAAGAGTTTATTGGGGGCTTCCAGTTTCAGAGGGTGAGTCCATGACCATCATGACCGGGTGGAAGGCAGCAAGCAAGCCTGGTGCCGGAGCAGTAGCTGAGAGTCTATATCTTTATCCTACAAATAGAAGGCAGAGAGAACTAACTGGGAAGGAATGGTGAGGGATTTTGAAACCTCAAAACCCTCCCCCAGGGACACACCTCCTCCAACTAGGCTAACCTCCTAGTCCTTCCCAAACTGTTCCACCAACCGGGGAACCAAACATTCAAACATGTGAGCGTATGGGGCCCTTCTCATTCAAACCACTACAGGGGTCTATAATGTAATACTTCAAAAAATTGTTTATTCTCAAGTTTCTGGTTACACTCTGACTATTCTGGCTAGGTTTCTATTGCTGTAATAAGAACACACCATGAGCCGGGCGGTGGTGGCGCACGCCTTAAGCCCAGCACTTGGGAGGCAGAGGCAGGCGGATCTCTGTGAGTTCGAGGCCAGCCTGGTCTACAAGAGCTAGTTCCAGGACAGGCCCCAAAGCTACAGAGAAACCCTGTCTCGAAAAACAACAACAACAACAACAAAAAGAACACACCATGACCAAAACATATCCATGTCATAGTTTATCACTGAGAGACGACAGGGTGGGAACACAAGGCAGGAACTGAAGCAGAAAGCTTAGAAAATAGTATTCACTGACATGCTCTTCATGGATTTCTTAGCCTGGTTTCTTACGTAATTCAGAATCACCTGCCTAGGGGTGGCAACACCCACAATGGGCTGGGACTTCCTATGTCAATCATCAACCAAGAAAATAACCCACAGACTTGCCCACAGGCCAATGTGATGGAGGAATTTTCTCTGTTGTGGTTACCTCTATACAGATAACTCTCGTTTATGTCAAGTTGATAAAAACTATCAACCAGCACACTGCCTATGGAGATACCACCAGTCATAGGAATTGCCTCTCGTGGTTGATGGGGCTCGTTCTCTAGAGCATGAAACACCATAGCCTCCAACTGAGAGTTTTGAGCTTCTGCCCTGATGAGTTTATGTATGTTACAACCTAACAGTCAGTGCATGGGGGCATTTCTAGGGTATAAGAAGGACAAAGATATTTGAGTTGGATTAACAGAAGCCTGTGGTGTTATCACCTAGACAGTTTGCTGAGACTGAAGGCAGCCTTTAGGGCCAGAAGTCCAGGGACAGGTCAGCTTCAGCCTTCTTTAACACTGTGACTCAAATGAAGGGAGATGCTTTCTCCAGTCCTTGTTTGTTAATGACACCTAGCGAATAGTGAGATTCTATATAGTTAAGTATATATACAAGCTTCACCTGATGACACAGATCATTGACTACGTGCAGAAATCCTTTGCAGATTCCTTACATGGATTGCAGTGTTAGCGCCTTAAGTCCTCAGGACCTATAGACTTGGTCCTGCTGTTACCGTCACAATATAAGGAAGACATTGAGGCTTGAAGTACTGTGAATCATAGATTAGTAGGGTGAGGCAAACCTGGAAAGGTCGTGGTGCTTCTTGTTATTGCACTGGCTCTGTTGACTTTTCAGCTGTAGCCTTGGGCCTCATAGTGACATTCTGTTCAATGGGGCATCATTGAGTAAAAACACCTACTTCATTAGGCTGTGATGAAGATGAAAATTAATAGCATCTGGTGGTGCTTGGCCTGTGGTATCTGTGATAAATGGCATCATTATAATTAGACTTAAGGTTGGAAATTAGAGACACTTGAGTCCAATTTGTATGAAATTTAATTTCCTTTGTATAAAGCAGGTTTGATTAATTAAAATATAAATATCCTTATAGTGACTTTCCTTTAAAAATAATTTTACGAGGTGGACATCACAGAACTATTTTCTGTGACATATAATTTCCAGGATAACTTTGGGTTTCAATAACCATTAATCCAATGTATCAATATGTTCATATTTTGTAGACATAGGAGGTTAATAGCGAACTTCATATTAATTCATGGTAAGTGGGGTAGGGGACTGCTGTTACACAAAGAAAAAAAATAATCAAATGAACTTCCTTCCCTATGAGAGGAAATTTCACTAACTTGATCACCCTGTATTCAGACCAGCTCAGTGTCTATAGAATTTCTTGCACACACCGCTAGCTGTATAAACACATTTATATATGTTCAGATGCATGGGGTGCGTGTATGTGTGTGTGTAGGTGCACAAGCATGTATGTGGGATGCATGTGTGTGTGTGTGGGGTGCACATGCATGTATGTCTACCCATCTCTTCCCCAGTGTTTAGGTTACAAGTGTATACTACTATGCCCAGCATTGCTTTTAATTTGGGGAGTCTGGGGATTGAACTCAGATCCTCATGCTTATATGAAAACCACTTTCCCTACTAAGCTATTTCCCCAGCTATCCTGCTCATAGTTCTGTATAATTTATTCATTCCACACCACAGAGTGGGATCCTGAATCTCCATGAGCTTCCAGTTCCTGTTCAAAGTCCCAAAGACGTCAGTGGTAGGACCAGGATCCCAGCTTCCCTCATTGGCATGGGTTCTGTACAGTCTACCAGACTTTAGAACATTTTAATCTCTAAAAGACTGCAAAATTTTAACGTTGAAACCATTTCTTGGCTAAAAGTCTTAGAAAATTGAAAACTATACGCTTTCCCCTGGTTATGTAAATACGAACAACCACTTTCCATTTAAGATAAGTAAGAATGTCAATCATTGGAGGAAGTTGGGAGGGTAGGGAGGCAGAGGCAGATCTGGAAGGATTAGGGGTGAATATGATTTAAATGCATTGTACAATACACTCAAAGAATTAATAAAGATATTAAAAAAGAATGTTCATCATGAGGTGGGAAGGGGGAAAGAGAAGGATATGTGGGATGAACTCTCTCAAAGTACCTAACTGATAAACTTGGAAGAAATTGTCTTTATGAAACCCATCACTATGCACATTGAATGTGTCAATAAAAATTTAACTAAAAGAATCCATCATATCTTACCATGCTGAGACCAGAAACATTCCCCTACTGTGAATATTCATTTATTATTACCTTGAATACATTTGCTCTTATTTCTCAAAACTCGCTGAATTATTGATCTAAATTATGAACTATGACCCATCAAACATAAAACTTCAGTAGGTGTCATTAAAAAATAGGGAAAGGTTCCATATAACCACACTGCTAAGCTCACACTCACACTATGGATGGATGTCTTCTGATTGCACAGCTATATCCTCTTGAAATTCTGGTCCACAAAGGAAAGTAGCTGCACATTGTATGGAAAGTAATACTGGAGGCCTTGTCCCCAGACAGAGAGCCAGGAGCTCGTGACTGTAACACAGGCTCATTCTTAAAACACGGTAAATCCAAACCTCAGCACTAAATCTGACACAGCAATGCCTAAGTGGTGTTTGGGGCAGGCTGGATGCTACAACCAAGCAAATTTAATACGTAAGTCCAGATGGCAGGTTTTCTACTGGGCTTGCAATTTGTTTGCAGCTGGTATTGACATATCTAACTGTTCCTGTTGCTCCAGATCCTAGGAAAGTGTCAATCAGCAAAGTAGACAGTCTGTTCCTGGCTCTGACTACCCGAGGGAAGGAGTTCGAGGGCTCCCAGCTTTGTGAGTGGTGAAAGCAGGGGCCGCAGCTGCTGACCGTGCACAGCCACGCTCAGGGGAGCTTCAAATATCCTGGCTTGCCTGATACTTTTGGATTTGAAACCAGGATGAACTGGTTGCCGTGTTCCCCCAGGCTTCTGCTGGTCTGCTAAGATGGAGCTTTCCCCCCCGAATTGACAGGTCTATCACACAGCCGTACTCCCTACAGAACCCCTGATGTGTGCTCAGCAGAGTCACTCAGGAGCGGACCCCACTAAGAAGCCGCTGCTTCATAGACTCAGATGGTGTATGCTTCTCTCCAAATGACCGCTGTGCCACAGAGGAAGGACTTTCTGTTTTGCAGCTTGTTTCCTCTGTGTTAGGACCACCTCCTCAGACTTAAAAACAGTTCCATTGCTTCATTCTCCAAGAGTGCCTGATTCAGTCAGAAGGAAGATTCTATGTGCCCCCACTTTTGTAAAAGAGCTACCAAAGCCAAGCAAGCTGGTGGGTACTTGTAATCCCAGCTTTTCCTTGGTGCCACTTTTTATACCCAAATTTTTACTTTCCATAAAGACATCTGTCAGACTGGATGTGACTCTACTCTACCAGCCCTCTTTTACCTCAGTCCCTTCAGACTTTGTATTTCTTAGTTACTTTTCTCCTCATTGAGACAATGCCCACCACAAACAACTGGACTGTGGAGTGGTTGATTTGGGCTCATGATTTCAGAGAGATTCAGTTCATCATGAGGACAGGCACAGACAGCATTCAGAGAAACTCAGTCACTGCCTGTGGGACCCTGGGGTGGTGGCTAGTTCACAACGCAGGGAGGCAGAGTCTATTGGCAGAACCAGCAAGTAGAAAAACCTTTCTAGTGATCTACTCCATCTCTAGTGATCTACTAGAGGTTCCGTAGCTTTAACCTAGCAACCTGGGGACCAATTTTCCCAAACACGAGCCTTGGGGACTTGTTCTAGATTCAAAGCATAGTAGTAGCCCCCCCATATACCCTCACACTTGGAGATACCAAGGAATGAAGACTGTAACATATGCAGTAGAGGGGTCTAAGCCACCCATAACAGCTGAGCTGAGAATTCTAGTTGACTGCCACAGAACAGAGGGGAACTCTCATGACTTCCTTGTCTACACAGTGAAGAGATATGGTGTCAATAAACCAAGTGTAGGTAACACTGGCTTCATAGGGCAAGTCTGTCTGAAACTCCTAAGAAACAGCAACAAGTCTACAGGCCCAGGCTCCCCTGATCTCAGAACCCAAGCATGGCCATTCTCAGCTGTACTTGGATGGGGAAGTGCGTTAGTATAAACATGGCTTTCTCTTCTGATGTGCTCCTGAGAAGCTAGAACGAGTCTTTAAATAACAATCATTTGTTGGACACAACTCCTGATAGGCACAGCCAATATTTGTCACTAATGTATAGACTAGAAAATGAACTAATAGCCAATCTCTCACAAAGATGATATAGCTTCTGCATAATTACTAGTGATCTTGAGTCACCCCCCTGATGAGCAAATAAGTATTCACATTTGCAATCTTATATTAAATATTTTGATGAGATTCAGCCAGCAGAAAGGACAAAATAAGATACTTTTTTTCCCTTTAGTGTTTTGGGTGAGTGGGTATATTTTAACACAGTTTCATAGCTTTTGGTTCATTGACAGCCTAGGAAAATTTAGACTAAATTATAGCCTAGTGGTACTTGTATGCAGAAGGGTAGAAGTTGCCAGGCAAACTGCTGACTTCCTGAAGTTTGGTTTTATAAACCTTTAAAAGGGTTTTTGTTTTGTTTTCCAGTAAGTCCTTGGGTCTTCAGAATGTTTGACTTATAGGGCTCATTGCTTTGAAGAAAAAATCCATTTAAAAATTTTGGGTCCTGGAAGATGGCTCAGTTGGTAAAGTGCTTTCTTGCTGTGCCGGCATTGGGAGTGTGGGGAACTGAGTACAAATCTCTCCTGTTCTTGCATAAAATGTTGCCCGCAGTGGTGTGTGCCCATAATCACAATGCTGGGAGACAGAGACAGGAGGGTACTCGGGGTTTGTTGGACAGCCAGACTCACTTAATTCTAAATCAGCATACTCCAGGGTTAGGTTTAATGAGAGACCATGCATTGAAAATTAAAAGAAAGAACAATTAAAGTAGACACCCAACATTGACCTGTAGCATTCCTGAGCCATCAGGATGGGTCAGTGGGCAAAGGAACTTGCCATGATCATTGGGACCCACACAGTGGAGGAGAGAATTAACCACCTTAAGTCATTCTCTCTCACTTGAGCCCTGGTGTGCACATGGCCTATGTGCACACACACTAGAAAGTCAAACTTGATTCGAGGTTGATTTTGATTAGTCTGTCATGTTATTGGATTAGTTTGGGAAGCCAGCTCCAACAAAGGCTCAAACAGAACATAGCAGATCTTTGGGTGTCTTGCCTTAATTATGAAAAGTCTTCACCATTGATTTTTGTTTATTTGTTTAATTGATGAATTTTTGCATCTAGTTTTTCTTTCCGGGAAAATCTCTGACTTGGGTTTTAAGTGTCCCATTTATTGGCGTCTCATCCTCCAGTTTGTGGCTGGCTGTATGGCGAGGCTTGGAATCGGATATAGACTTAATTAACATGACTTTATTGACTTTTAACAGAATTGGGGTGGGATGGACAAATGGAATTCTGTGTCCTGAAGAGTGATGTTCCTTCCCCTCATTTGTGTTATGCCGATCATTTTATGCCGAGTATGACCGAATACAGACTCAGGCACTATCTAAAATGATGTATGGAGCTTCAAAAATAAATGTCCTAATTTAGCCAAATTGCAGGTTTCTTAGTATTGCGGGAGTAGAGAGGGCAGAGGTGGCAGTGGTGTGGAGTCTGGCCATGCGTTAGTAGTCAATACTTTGATGCAATGTGGCTACTAGAACCTTGAAGGGAGCATGACTTCTGTGAACTTGCTGGCTTTTAATAGGTCTGCAATTACTCTTTCAAGCCCCAAACAAATCAGAGATTTGCATGAAGGTAACCTGGGTGGGGCTGGAGATGGAGAAGGGGAAAGGTCAGGCTTACCAAGGACACTTGCAAGGTCACAGTGTTAGAACCACGTCTGCAATTCAGGAGCTGGAATTTAACATACCCTTTGAGTCCTGGCTCTGTCACCCTCTCAGAAGGCTTGAAAGCTTGTCCAGATCCTTACAGGTAAACACTGCATAGAATAGCGAGGATTAGATGATACCAAGCATGAACACAGTGTTTAGCTCTTTCCATAAAGGAGCTAATCACCATGGTTACTGCCCTGATGTTTTCTTGCGCCAGCACAGCTCTCAGTTAGGATTCAAGATTAGCATGACATGACCTCATCAGGTATGTATTAGTGGAGTCCGTTGATTGGGGATCAACCTGACTTTCTCTTGCCAAATGTCTGCTCTATTCTGTGCTGTGCAGAAACTCTTACACACAAAGAATTGGAGAAGCTACCCTCTGTGAAGGGTCTACAAGCCATTACAAGCTTTTCAGGAATCTGTGGCGGACAGCGCTCATAGACATAGATAGCATCCTGCTCAGAAGCCTTGGGTTGAAGAGCTTCAGAAGCAGAAGCAGCCAATCAGTGACTTACCTAGAGGTGACAACTTTCCCACGGGTAAAACAACCAATCAGTGACTTACCTAGAGGTGACAACTTTCCCACGGGTAAAACAACCAATCAGTGACTTACCTAGAGATGACAACTTTCCCATGGGTAAAACAACCAACCAGTGACTTACCTAGAGGTGACAACTTTCCCATGGGTAAAACAACCAATCAGTGACTTACCTAGAGGTGACAACTTTCCCATGGGTAAAACAACCAATCAGTGACTTACCTAGAGGTGACAACTTTGCCATGGGTAAAACCTTTCAAGCAAGCATCTGAGGTTGGGTTGGAACTTGGGTCTTTCGTAGATGGATCGTCTCTAGATTCTGGGCCTTTATTCTGGGTCTCCTTGTGAGATAAAGCCATCTCCCTATTTTCCTTCCACAGCACATGCTGATTAAAACAGAAACATCCTTTTTCTCCTGCATGGGTGTCAAGGCTGGATCATAGGACTGTGGAGAGGAGGGGGCACATTGGAGATAAAGTTTCTTTTGCATGGAAACTACAGTTCCTAGTAGCTCAGCACTTTACGAAGCCCATGGCAGTGTCTCAGGGGACCCTGTGGAGAACCATCCATCAAGACAAAGCAAATTTCTGCTTACTTCTGCCAGTGAGGCTCCCTGTGGCTTCTTCTATTACTCTGCAGCCACTGAGAATAGTAATCACCAGCAGATGCCCATAGCATCTCTCTTTGTGACATCTCAGAATATACACAATTGGATAACTCAGCCTTGCTTCATAGAGGTCATCGATAGGATTGGAGGGGCTGCCACTCACTGATCAGATCATAACTCCGAGGGACAAGGGGCAGCACTTTGCCATGGGAACTCAGGTAGAGCATCCTGGACAGTATCTCAGTATCAACAACCTACCAGTGCTGGCCACTCTTTCTTGTACTGCTCTTAAACCTCATCAGGGCTCCTTAAGGGATCTAATGTCAGGACCCTCATGGATCTTGGCAGAGCTCATAGGGGCAGTGCCTAAGGAGCAGAAGAAAAAGCCAACTTCTCACCATGTTTTGGCAACCTGTTTGTATGTATGGATACCTTCCCAGGACAAAGAGCAGAGGAAGAACACTCAGAGCAAGCCTGGGAGGCTGGGAGAAAGACCCTGGCAGGGGTATATTTTTAGCTGCAAGGAATAGAGTCTGTAAAGGTAGATGCAAATAAGTCTAAGCAACCAGGGTTATTTTTCTCAATTAATAAAAATGCAAAAGCAACAGATTTTTTTTAACCATTGATTTAGACCTTGATTGTCTCTGGATAGTGAACTGACATCTCTGCTATTTTCTGAGTGTTTCAAAGTCCAAAAGTAAGTGGGGGTGGGCTTCATTTGATATCACTCAAGGAGAAAAATCCTCCCCAAAAGACCCCAGTGTCTCTCCATCACCACCTCTGGACAAAGCGCCTGCCAGTGCATGAAGAACAGCTTCATGAGGTCTCTGACCTCAAAGCTTCTAGCTGTCATAGCTCTCAGTTCCACCAATGAAGAAGTAGACATGAGGGGGCCACTGAACAGGTGACGTGCCCTGTCAGGGATGAACACAATCACGTATCCAAGTGTGCAATGCTATCTTAATCCTCCCTCCACATCCTTCAGAACGAGTTCTACAAATGCACACATATTTTATTCCATTCTTGCAATAAGATAATAAGTATTAAGTTAGACAGCAAGTCCCTCCCACTAGTGCAGATGAAACAGTCAAAACTGGGTTATCTGTGCCTTCAAGAATGAGCTTTGTGTTCAGGGAAGGAACAAGATGGAAGCATAAACAGAAGGTGGTAGACTATAAATGCTTTTATCTCTTGGTGGAGTTGGACCACCAGAATCTCAGCTCTCCTATTAATTATTTGCTTTAGCAAATCATTAACCACAGCATGAAGATACTTAAGTCCCTCTTCCTCATTTTTTCATCAACAAGTTAAAAAAAACACTCGGGTTGAAGATGGCTAGTTCAGGCTTCTTATCCACTATTGCTAGGAGTCTTAGCTGAGGTCATCCTTGTAGATTCCTATGAGATTCCCTTGCACTGGTTTTTGCCTGACCCAAACTGCCCCCTTCCAGCAGCCTTTTTCAGTACTCTCTCCCTATGCCCCCCCAACAACATGATCACTCATATTCCCATTTCCACCCGCCCTCAGTTCATTTATGAAATCTTTTCTCTTCCCCCTTCCCAGGGAAATACGTGTGTCCTTTCTTGAACCTCCTTGCTACCTAGTCTCTCCAGGTCTGTGGATTGTAGCATAGTTATCCCTTATTGTACAGTTAATATCTAATTATGAGTGAATACATACCATGTTTGTCTTCTCAGTCTGGGTTACCTCACTCAGGGTGTTTTTTACTAGTTCCATTGATTGATTAGCTTTCAAATTTCCTGGTGTCCTTGTTTTTAACAGCTGTATAATACTCCATTGTGTAAATGCACCACATTTTCTTTATCCATTACTCAGTTGGGGGACATCTAGGTTGCTTCCAGGTTCTGGCTATTTTGAATAAAGCTGCTATGGAGAGAGTTGTGCAAGTGTCCTTATGGTATAGTTGAGTTTCCTTTGGGTATATGCCCAAGAGTGGTGTAGCTGGGCCTTGTGATAGATTGATTCTGAGAAACTGCTATATTGGTTTCCAAAGTGGCTGTACAAATTTTCACTCCCACTAGCAATGGAGGAGTGTTCCTCTTGCTCCACCACCTCTCCAGCATGAGCTGTCACTTGTGTTTCTGATCTTAGCCATTTTGGCAGGAGTAAGATGGAATCTCAGAGTCATTTTGATTTGCATTTCCCTGATGGCTAAGGATTCTGAACATTTCTCTTTTTTTATTGCTTTTATTGAGCTATATATTTTCTCAGCTCCCCTCCCTTTCTCTCCCCTCCCCTTTTGTCCTCTCCCATGGTCCCAATTTACTCAGAAGATCTTGTCTTTTTCTACTTTCATGTAGATTAGATCCATGTATGTCTCTCTTAGGGTCCTCTTTGTTGTCTAGGTTCTCTGGGATTGTGAATTGTAGGCTGGTTTTCCTTTGCTTTATGTCTAAAAGCCACTTATGAGTGAGTACATATGATATTTGCTTTCTGGGTCTGGGTTATCTCCCTCAGTATGATGTTTTCTAGATTCATCCATTTGCCTGCAAATTTCAAGATGTCGCTATTTTTTTCTGCTGTGTAGTACTCCATTGTGTAAATGTACCACATTTTCCTTATACATCCTTTGGTAGAGGAGCATTTAGGTTGTTTCTAGGTTCTGGCTATGACAAATAATGTTGTTATGAACATAGTTGAGCACTTGTCCTTGTGGTATGATTGAACATCCTTTGGGTATATACCCAAAAGTGGTACTGCTGTGTCTTGAGGTAGGTTGATTCCCAATTTTCTGAGAAATCACCATACTGATATCCAAAGGGGCTGTACTAGTGTGCACTCCCACCAGCAATGTAGGAATGTTCCCTTTGCCCCATATTCTCTCCAGCATAATTTGTCATCAGTGTTTTTGATCTTGGCTATTCTTAAAGGTGTAAGATGGAATCTCAGAGTTGTTTTTATTTGCATTTCTCTGATGACTAAGGATGTTGAACATTTCCTTAAGTGTCTTTCAGCTATTTTAGATTCCTCTGTTGAGAATTCTCTGTTTAGGTCTCTACCCCATTAATTTTATTTGGTTATTTGTTCATTTGATGACCAATTTCTTGAGTTCTTTGAATATTTTGGAGATCAACTCTCTGTCTGATGTGGGGTTAGTGAAGATCTTTTCCCATTCTGTAGGCTGCTATTTTTGTCTTGTTGACTGTGTCTTCTGCTTTACAGAAGCTTCTCTCAGTTTCATGAGGTCCCATTTATTACTTATGAGTGAGTACATACCATGTTTGCCTATCTGTGTCTTGGTTTCCTCACTCAAGATGGTTTTTCTAGTTCTATCCATTTGCATGCAAATTTCAAGATGTCATTGTTTTTACCTTTGAGTAGTACTCCATTGTGTAAATGTAGCACATTATCTTTATCCATTCTTCAGTTGAGGGGCATCTAGGTTGTTTTCAGGTTCTGGCTATTATGAATAATGGTGCTATGAACACAGTTGAGCAAATATCTTGTGGTATAAGTATGCATCCTTTGGGTATATGTCCAAGAGTGGTATTGCTGGGTCCTAAGGAAGATTGACTCCCAGCTTTCTGAGAAATCACCACACTGATTTTGAAAGTGGCTGTACAAGTTTGCACTCCCACCAGCAATGGAGGAGTGTTCCCCTTACTCCACATCCTCTCCAGCATAAGCTATCGTTGGTGTTTTTGATCTTATCTGTTCTGACCCATGTAAGATGGTATCTCAGAGTCATTTTGATTTGCATTTCCCTGATGGCTAAGGATGTTGAGTGTTTCCTTAAGTGTCTTTTTGCCATTTGCAATTCTATTGAGAATTCTCTGTTTAGATCTGTACCCCATTTTTGAATGGATTATTTGGTATTTTGATGTCTAGTTTCTTGAGTTCTTTATATATTTTAGAAATCAGTCCTCAGTCCAATGTGGGGTTAGTGAAGATCTTTTTCTGTTCAGTAGGCTGCGATTTTGTCTTAGTGACTGTGTTTTCCTTTATCCATTGTATAATTTTAGCTTCTTTGTCAAAAATCAGGTGTCCATAGGTATGTGGACTTACATCTGGGTCTTTGATTCAATTTCATTGAGCCACCTGTCTGCTTCTATGGCAGTACCATGTGTTTTTATTACTGTAGCTCTCTAGTAGAGTTTGAAATCAGGGATAGAATTTCTTTTATTATACAGGATTGTTTTCGCTATCCTTTCCCCACCCCACCCCCACCCTGCATGTGCCAGTGGCCATGTCAGAGAAGTAGCAGGTGGCAACTGAAGTTCAGGAAGTCAGCCCACCAGGAAGCAAAGCTCCTATGGGTAAGTCTGTGATGGGTAAGGCTCTGAGAGCCTCGGCCTCAGGATGTCTCTTGCTACTGCTGTGTCTTTATGTGTTTGCCACTGACATTGTAGGTGAAACAAAGTTTCAAATATAACTTAAGTTTAGGTTAAGATGTTTTTGTTAACTGTTTTGAGGTATAAAATCTTAGAAAACAATTTAAAGTTCAGAAGGACATACTTTTAATAGCTGAGTGAGGGACTCTTTGAGGTCAGTGAGCAGGAACAATGGCAGCCTGGTTATTGATGGCTGATGCACTTTTCTTGATAGGATGGGTTGGTGATCAAGGGTGATGATTAATTCCTTGTACCCATTTCTGCCCTTAGTTTTCTGATATAGAAAACTGTTCATGAGTGACTATGTGCCCTGAGGATTTAAAATAGAGCTGACTGATTGTTTTTCATATATAAAAGTTTTGACTTGTGGTTCCTTTAAAATTTTTTTTATAAGATTACCTTTTGAGATAGATAATAAAGTAATTTATCCTTTCTTTGCAACTGTAAAATGCAGCCTGCCAGCAAGAGAACAACCTGAGAAAAATACCTTGCTTGCTTACTCTGTGTTAATCTATAATGAGTTGCTTGAGTATGAATGTATGTGGGTTCTTGGGACAACTTGTTTTCATCTATAATATGTAAAATGTTTAATCATGTAAGGGATATGGAAAACATGCTGTTTTATACTTGTAATTATTCACTTGAAAATAGAATGGAACCACATTGCAATTCTTAAACTGCTTGAGAGATTTTCCTGATATATATAAGCTATAAGGGAAAAAATAAGGTTACCTAGAAGGAAGACATCAAGAGAGACAGAAGGGAAATATCAGGGCAGAAAAACAAAGCAGAAAACAAACAAAGTAGAACAGACAACTGTGAGAATAATAAAATGAAGAACTAAACTTTGACCCTCAGAAAAGCCCTCCTGTGTCTGTCTGTCCAGTAGTTCACCTGCTCTATAGCTACTCTTCAGTTTCTCTGGCCTGCTGAAGGCTTGCCATTCATCAGCATCCTAGGTGAGATCTTGACATGTTGGATGTATGTGTATGTGTGTGTGTGTGTGTGTGTGTGTGTGTGTGTTTATTCTCCCCTTTCACCAGTCCCAGAGAATTAAGCTTTACTCCCTCAGATAGAAAGGTCAAGTTGAGTGGTAATCCATTGACCCCATTGGGTCCCCCTCAAGCCCCGAGCTGCTACAGGCTGGTCTTCATGGCAGCAGTACATATGAAGTTGAACATTGTTCTTTCAAGGTCTGTAAAGAGCTCTGTTGGGATTTTAATGGGGATTGCACTGATGTTAATCCTAGATGTATGGCGATCTTTCTATCTTCTAATATTCTCTCCAATTTCTTTCTTCAAAGACTTGAAGTTCTTGCCATACATGTCTTTGACTTTCTTGGTTAGAGTTACACCAAGATATTTTATATTATTTGAGGCTATTGTGAAGGATGTTGATTCCCTGATTTCTTTCTCAGCCCATTATTTATCATTTGTATATAGGAGGGCTACTGATTTTTTTCAGTTCATCTTGTATCCAGCCTCTTGACTAAAGGTGTTTATCAGCTGTAGGAGTTCCCTGATAGAATTTTGGGGTTGTTTGTGTATACTATTGTATCACCTGCAAATAATGATACTTTAACTTCTTCCTTTCTAATCTGTATCCCCTTGATTTCCTTTATCTGTCTTATTGCTCTAGCTAGAACCTCAAGTACTATATTGACTAGGTATGGATAGAGGCCTTGTCTTATTTCTGATTTTAGCGGTTGCTTTGAGTTTCTCTCCATTTAATTTGATATAGGCAATTGGCATGCTATACATTGCACTTTATTATGTTTAGGTCTGTCCCTTATATCCCTGATCTCTCCAAGACTTTCATCATGAAAGGGTTTTGGATTTTTGCCCAAGACTTTTTCGGCATCTAATGAGATGGGTTGATCATATTTTCATCTTCATAAGAAGCAGAGAGAGAGAATGGAAAGTAGGTGAGGCTGTAAACCCTTAAATCCTACCCCCAGTGATGTACTTCCTCCAGCAAGGATCTCCACCTCCTAACAGTTCCATAACTTCCCAAAATGGCATCACCACCTGGTGACCAAGTATTCAAATACACGAACCTGTGTGTGTGTCGGCGGGCGGGCAGGGGGTACATTTCTCATTCAAACCACAAGATGCTTTGTGGTACATAGGAGTCACATTTCCAGTTACACAATGGGTGGGACGAATGGTCTGGCTCCAGCATCTGTAGATGTCATGGAAGAAGTAGCATTGGCCTACACATCCCATGAAAGGCAGTGACACTGGTGCTGTAGGAGGTGGGTGTCCCAGTGAACACTCGCATGTCTGAAAGGTGTCAATTTCATTGGCAGACTGGGCATAAATGTCTTGGGTAATAACACCCATTCTTTCACAGCCAAAGTCACAGCTAGACAGCTCTTCCATTAATCGAAACTTTCAAGGACTCGGATCCTCTGTCTGTCATTCTCTTATTTATTATTCCTCAGGCAAGATGCATACAGTTGTTCGATGTGTGGTTCCCTGTGGTTGGTTAATCATCTGCGTGTTGAGATAAATGTTCTCCTGAATGGATAACCATCTACTGCTGGTGGAAAAATGCCACATATGTGAATACTAAGGCTCTTTGAAGGGAAGCCCTTCCTCAACACATATTTCAATTCCCTTCTCTGAAAATGCAGAGACTGAGATATTGAAAAGTGAAATAATTAGCAGGTGGGTGCACACAAAGCTAGTGCATTGTCCCAGGTGTTATCTTAAGTATTTTAAAGATATTATTACGTTAGGTATGGTGGCACACACCTATAATGCTAGCAGAGTTGAACTAACTTGCTCACTTTCGAGAAAGTGCTACAATCCTTTTCCAAGTGAGGACTTGAGAAACAGGGAGCAGAATTAAATAATCATTAAGCGCCCAGATGCCATGCCTTCCTGCCTGTGGCTGTCCACCAAACCTGACACACAGTAGGATCCACCCAGGGGCAGGCTGAGAGGCAAAGGGCATTCAAGAGAGCCTTGAGTTAAACAAGGCATTGGGTAGATTATCTAAAATTTACCTCTATTCTCAGAAACCCTACAACTCTGCTTCCAACTGTTCACATGAGTTCTGGTGCTGACACGGCAGATGGCATGAAGTGACCAACTAGCAGGTTATTTTGTCCCTAAATCTAGAATCTGTGTGCCCTAGGTCAGAGCAATATCACAGCTGAGGGGGTGAAGCTTGTCCAAGATTAATTTTCCTTGTCTCTTCTAACACTGTCAAGGCCCCAAGGGTAGGCAAATCCTACCACATCTCTTATAACCTCCCCTCTGCCACACCCAACGCTCCGAGCTTCCTTCCTACCTTATTCCTACAGTCCCAGCCCAGTCATCTCAGGTCCTCTGTCATGGCTGCTGTCCGGCTCCATCTTTCTCCCCCCGTGAGGCAGCTAGGAAGGCTTTCCATCTGAGGTCTCTCCGTGGGCCCCTGTGCCACTTCAACCCTTTGGGAGGGAGAAGTTTGTATTAGTCAGCTTTTTATCGCAGTGAGAAAGGATGTGAGGGTAACAGCCCAGAGAAGAGGCTGGCTCTGATTCACAGTCCTGGAGGTTTCAGTCCATGGCCAGTTGGGTCTGTCTGTGTGTGAAGTGAGGCAAAACGTTCTGGCAGGGGAAACACGCGGCAGAGAAGGCTGATCGTTTCCTGATGGCGCAGACCCATAGAAAGCAAGGGAAGAGAGCTCCAGCTACAAGGACAGGACACCTTTCAAAGGCGTGCCCTCAGAGACTTCATCCAACCAAGTCCCATCTCCAAGTGGCTTTACGACCTCCAAATAATATCACCAAGTTACAAACCCATCAGTGGATTCACCCATTGATTCAGTCAGAGTTCTCATGACACAGGAGCCTCTCAATGATTGGACTCCAAACCGAGGACCAATCCTTCAACATAGGAACCTTTAAGCCAGTGGTTCTCAGCCTTCCTGATGCTGCGACCCTTTAATGCAGTTCCTCATGTTGTAGTGACCCTCAACCATAAAATTATTTTTGTTGTTACTTCATAACTAGAATTTTTGCTACTGTTGAGAATCATAATATAAATATCTGATACGCAGGATATCTGGTATTCAGCCCCTGTGAAAGGGTCGTTCAAGCCCCAAAGGGGTCGTGACCCACAGGTTGAGAACCACTGTTTTAGGGGGAGACCTCTTATCCAAGGGTGAGGGAGAGAAGCAGCGTAGTTGACCACTGTGAGATTGTTGTCTGTAGGCAAAGGAGACAGCCTGAAGATGTTCACACACTGAAAAGTGTTGTGTCCCTTCTTACAGAGGAAATCTGTGCCCATATGCCGTGCGTGAATTATACAGCATCCCTCGGGGCTTACGGTGGCCAAGAATTGTCAATCTGCTGTCACCAGTCCAACGGGTCGCCTCCTGAATAGGGTGCCTTTCCCAGTGTCACCAAAAGTGAGAGGCAGTGTGGGAAAGGCCCACCTGGCTGGAACAGAGGGTGGCTTCTGCAGCCCACCGAGATAATAGCAGTATCAAGACACTTTGATTGATGATGGCCCACATCTGCAGTGAAGCCAGGCTGTATCCACAGGGTGCAGGCTGCCATCTGATTGCTTAGCTCCTGTAGCTGCGTGAATGAGCTTGGGAAAATTTTCATTAACTGATGCATTAAGATAATGGAGAAATAATGACACACACAGGACAATTACTTTCATTATTATGTAGGAATTAAATCACATCATCTTTTCCCCACCCACTCTGCACAGCTCAGAGAAGGCTCTTAAGCTCTCTCGCTCTCTCTCCCTCTCCCTCTCTCTTGGGGAAAGTTAAAATAAATGCTTGAACTTTAGTTCATTATCTTCCATTCATGGAACTTTGTATATGTGGGAAATGTATTTATTTACCTTTGTCCTCCTTTCTCTGTCTTCTAATACTCGGGGAGCCTTTGGCAAGATTAATGAAAAAGATGGACAACTTTTGAGGGGTTGGCACAAAAGAGAGGTAGAGTCAAAGCTGGCTGGTTTAGTTGGAAGAAGGAAGAGGGTCTATTTGTCCTCTGAAAACTCAAGGTAAAAAAATCTACAGGGACTGGGGCTTCCTCTGTCTCAGCATCTGCCAGACTCTCTGGGCAGAGCCTGGGTAATGCTCAGAAGAGCTGGGGAAAAGGCCTATGCTTCTGGGGTGCAGAAAGAGGCATGGGCTATGGTGGTGGAGACTTAGAAAGGAGGAAGAGCCGGCTTGGCCTAGCTGGAGGCTGGGTAGAAGTTTGGGAAACTATCATAAGCTTACATATTCCTTTGGACTCTGAGTGGGCAACAGGTCAACAAATGGCTTCCTTTAAGATCACAGCTCTGCTTTGACTATGACTAATATACAAATGATTGGTTGGATAATTTTTTGCTACATCGAAATATCGAGCTGAAATTTCAGTGGGATGGGAGGACTGGATTACTAGTTTAAATTCATAGTGGTGGTGATGGCTTAGTTTTCTTTTACTAACTGAGTCATGAATATTTTATTTTTTTAACTTTGTTTTATATTTTGAGACAGGGTTCAAGGCTGGCCTTGAGGTCACTATGTCCCTAAGGATGACCTTGAACTTCTGACCCTTCAGCTTCCACCTCTAGAATTCAGGGATTACAGACATGCACCACCATGCCCATTTAGACAATACAAATAAAGGGCTTTCTATATACTAGGCAAGTACTCTACTGACCTAGTTAAATCCTCAACCCCTAAGTTGTGATTTTTGCTAACAGCTTGGCTCTCTGTTAGCTGCCTAGAGGGCCCACTGTGGATAAGCAACATTCCTGAAAAGATATATTTATGTCCTAATCTGAGACATATGTGACTAAGACCTTGTTTGGAAATAGGATTTTTGGGAATGCATTCAATAAGGATGTTCATATCTGGACTAGTATGGAGGGAAGATACATGTATGGAACAGGGCCATGGCGTCAGAGACATGAGTAGGGAAAGGGGCCATTAGTTGATAAAGGTAGAGAAAAGCCACACAAGCAAGAGTTGCCACAGTTGTCCAAAGAAGGAAGAGGCAGTGAAGGATTCTGCAGAGTCTTTATGGGGACTGTGGTCCCACTGACAGTATATTTGAGAGCCCCCTACTCCTGGATTGTGAGAGGATGCATTTCTGTTGTTTAAGTCACCTTGTCTCTGGTCATAAGTTCTGACAATCCTGGGAAACTAATCAGGACCTTAAAAAAAACTGCTTCCATCTCCTGTACCCACCCTACACCTGTCTGGGGTGGCTCTCTGCTGGACCTGGCTATAGCTCCCTGTGTGAATGCCTGTAAGCAACCTTTCCCTTAGGAATGCCAGTGTTCTTTCCTGGAACCAGACAGCAGCTATATGAAGGGCTAGACAGATGTACCATCATTGTTCACTCTTCTATAATGCAAGGGTTCTCTCAGGGATGGGTTCAGTGGAGGGTTAAAAATATTTTGGGGATGGGGAAAGTTATTAGTGATGAGCAATGGCATGTTTCAATGATAGCTACAGAACATGCCTGGCCAGAAACTGCTTTAAAGCTGAGGCTTAACTTGGAAATTGCCCTATTGTGTAAGCCTGGGTAAGGCCGAAATAGAATGAGGATGGGGGAGGGTTGTAGGGAAGTGTCAGGCTGAAGGTGTCAGAGTAGACTATCTATGGGGTATACACCATTCTGCCTGACCAGTTTCAGCTTGACAAAACCACAAATTGCTCACTGTTAGCTCATGCAATCTTAGGAAGGTGACAAGAACACCACAGAGCAGAGGACCTTTATTCCAGAGTCAGCCTTGTACAACCTGCCACAGAAGAGTTGAAAATCTATGCCCAGAGGAGCTTAGAGAGCTATCACGTAAACAGAAGGGTATGGTCATGATGCTCGGATAATAGCCAATGATATAGAAAGAAATATGGTCAGCCTTAGCCAGGCCATGCTTTTGACGATCTCTGTAGAGGGGGTGTGCGTGCATACACACACATACACACACACACACACACACACACACACACACACACACACACACACACACACACACACTGTTGTGGGAGGTGGGGTTAAGAAGTTTCAATTGCATGACCACTAGCTTTCTCCCAAAAGCTTTTCTCTTTTTAACAATTACATTAATAAAAATAAGTTCCTTCATCTTATTTAACACTGTTGGGAGATAATGGATGATCAGAATTGACTCCCACGGTGCTAGGGTCGAATATGGAAATGTTTTAACACTTAGTCCCCAGATGGTGGTACTGTTTGAAGAAATGGGAAACTTGCTACAGGAAATGCATCATTGGGGGCGGCTCTTCAGGTTTAATAGCCCAGCCCCACTTCCTGTTCATTTTTTTCACTTCCTAAATAGGGATACAACATGACCAGTTGGCTTCTGTTCCTGCTGCCCTGCTTGCTCCATTATTGCCATGTCTTCCTCTCCATAATGAAACAATCCCTTAGAACAGTGTGCCAAAATAAACCCTTCCTTCCTTAAATTGTTTCCTATCAGGTATTTGGTCACATAGTGAGGAAAGTCACTAATCCAAGCTGGCAATTCAAGAGGCACTGGAGAATGGTGCTCATTTGGTTTAGGGTTTGAAGGGTACAGGGCATCATGGTGTGATTACAGAGAATGAGGCGGCTGGTCACTTGGTAGTCACAGTCAGGAGTCAGAGCAAGATGGGTGTTGGTGCTCAGCTTGCTTTCTCCTTTAACCCATCAACGGGTGTTGGAGCTGATGACATTTAATGTGCTTCTCTCCACTTGAGTTCACAGACATGCCCAGAGCTTGGCCTAGTAGGTGATTCTAGGTCCTGTCCAGTGGACAGTGTATAGGGGCCATCACACACACGCTGATGGCTCTGGCAGGACAGTTTTCTGTGTTTTCAGCATAGTCACACAGGAAATATACTCAGCAGTTTCTCTAATGTCCAGTTCATGATGGACAGGGAAGAAGAGGATCCCACTGAGCCTCTTGCTTTGGTCTTTCTGGTAATGGCTCTGAACAGTGGGGAAGAAGAGGTTGTGGATGCCTGCGCATGGAACTAACCAGAAATACCCACCAATGGGGAAGGAAGCAAATGGCAGGATCCTAAGGATTCTGGCCAAACCTTGGCAAACAGTATGTGCTGCTTGCCTCTGCTGCTGCTGTCATCTGCCATGGCTCCATTCCTGTGCTCTCTGACCTCTGATGTTTGCTGGCATTATCCTCTGAAGTCACTGGTGACACACTGGACACCAAGTTCAACAGCATTTCTGCAGACACTTCATGCTGCCAAGCTATCTGTCCAGGTCATTGTGGATGCTGTCTCCTTCCTTCTACTGCCGTCTGATCATGTCAGCTTTCTTGCTAGGTCCCTCTGTGTCCACTCACTTCTGATGGCTCTCTGCCTCCAGACACAAGGCTCTGCCCCCTGCCCCAGGTGCTTAATCAGAATGCACTATTGAAGTCATTATTCTGTAGAAGTCTCCAAGAACATCTAGGCTTTCTTTTTGAACTCATGCTAGAAAACAAATGGATTACGGGATCTCAGGGGCAAACTCCTGCATTAACACACCGTCAAAGCGTCCATGCGTTGGGGAGTTGATCGCACCCAATTGTCTTCCCACATGCCATCTCTGGCCTTTGAAAATATGCTCTATGATCTTGAATTAAGGCTTCACAGAAATGGGTCTCCTACTTTTCCTTCTTGAACCTTAACTGATACATAATAATGTAAAATTAATCTATAAGTCTATATTAAAACATCTTTGTCTATAAACTGAGCATATTCGGTAATGTACATCCTCTATGCAGTGTGCTTAGCAATGGGCCTGTCCCCACAACGTTTGCCTATCTGGATATGCGTTTGCTTTCTGAATGATGTCCCAGGCCTCTTTGGTATGAGGAAGGCATTGCTTGGGGAAATCACCTGCTTGTGTTCTCACCTGCCTGCATCAGGTAGTAAATCTTTCTCTACTATTTTGTGTCTGGCTATGCTTACTGTAGTGTTGGACTCACCAAAATGAAAGCTCATTGTGAGGCAAGAGAGAAAGACATGGAAATTATGAGGAGACATGGGAAGGTACAAGACCCCCTCACCCAGAAGTCTATCGAAGCCACTCAGGAGCCGAGAAGCCAGACTTTCAGCACGATTAACACCCTACTGCCCATGTGGAACATGCCTTTTAAATACAGATATTTTATGACAAAATAGGAATGACCTTTGCTTAAGGTCTGGATGTCTATGACCTTGGGTTGGGCCTCACTCCTTTCTCCAAATGTTGCTAGGGACTCTCAACAAATAGTTAATTTTACAGTAAAGGCATCTTACCTGACCGCATCCACCAGCTGGCATGAGCAGAGGACCCTCTAGGCCTTAGAGGGAAGTGGGGCCACTTTGTCCTGTTCTTGCCACCTGAAACCTGAACTGAGCTGTTGACATCCATGAGGCTGAGGGGCCGGGGAAACCAGGGGCTGCTCTGTCTCTTTATCTGCAATCAGGCTGCTCTGCAAGGCAAGGAAGGCTACTTTCCCCAGGGCTGTGCTCCCTCGGGTGCTGTTCCCAGGGCTTCCAGCCCTCTGCAAATGCAGCACTCAGACATTCATAACCATCCGAGCCCCTCTGTCCTGCAGAAGATGTGGGGGAACTGTGTGGATGGTCTTGAGGAAGAGAATGACAAGATCAGATTTGCATTTTGAGAAGACACTTTAGGAAGCACCGTGCTGCTGCCTTTGAGGAAATTGTTAGGTCAGAGGCAACTGTCTTCAGACGAGCTCGTTTCCCTGTATCCTGCCAAGGGCTGAACTTCCTCTCTCCACATAGCAAATGCTGAAACAGAATCTTCCACATGGTTTAGGCACAAAACGGTTGTTATTGCTGAGCTAGGCAATTTTTCGAGCAATGAAGCCACAGTTGGCCACACCCTTTCCTCTCCCAACCAGTCCCCTTTCACTGATGTTGCCATGGTCTACTTCTCTTCCCACCCAGATCCTTCTCTCCACCCCCCCCCAAGGCCACACAGCGAGGACAGAAGAGATCAATGGTGTAAGAATGGAATTACTTTCTACCACTTTCTCTCTTGGATGAGGTCAGAGTGGAAGGGGGTAGCACGGAAGTGTAAAGAGTTCAGAACAGGAAGCCCAGGCATCTGGAGTTGCCCTGTTTCGCCTCCATCCTTTCTGCCATGAAGGAGGACCAGCCAGCCTCCCTCAGTCTGTAGTAGAGAAGCCTCGCTGCTATAAGTTCTCTGCAGTCCCCCTGGGGTTAAGGCTGAAACAAGCAGGGCACTCCTGGCTCACACTACGGTGCTTTCTGAATTAATTTGAATTGGTTATTTAAGTGAGTTCCAGCTGCTTTGGAGGAAGTTGACCTTCCTCCAGAAGTTTTGATGAATGGCCAAGCTGTTGGTTCATCCTAAGGCTGCTTCCCTGGGAAGCCTCCAAAAAGCAGAGCCACAGATAAAGAGCTTTGAATTCCCAGGGCGTCTATCATTGGGAAGAGCCCAGAGAGGCTGAGAGTTGCCTCAGAGGGTTTCAACAAAGGTAAAGATGGGCAGCTCTGACCCAGCGGGGCTAGGCCAAGGGAACACAGCTTTACTTAGCTTCCTATTTGGAAACTTGTCAAAAACTCATATGATGGTATACACAGCAATTAGAAACAAGGAAGAAATAGGCAACTCTTTTCACAAAACCCTTTTTTAACACATGCCACGAAATAACAAGTTGGATGCAAAAGAGTGCATTGATAAACCCCTTTTAATTGTATACCGTCTATATAAGATACATAAATAGCTACTATTTATTGAAGACTAACCAAATGCCAGGATTTAATTAAAGGCTTTACACATATTATCTGATTTGATCCTCCCAACACATTGTAAGGAAAGTAATATTTTAAGGCCCAATTATATAGATGAGAAAAACAGTATCAAAGAAAATGTAAGTGAATTCCCCAGATCCCAGAGTCAATATAAGTCAGAACCAAGCTATGAATGCCATTACTGTAACTCTTAAGCAAAATATTGACAGTGATATTTTTTAATGGATCATTTTCTTTATTGTAGAGAATCTGTAATAAAAACATTATAAAGATGATTTGCATATATAATACATGTGAAGAATGGTTTTTCTGAAAACAGCCAATTAATGATAATTAGAAAAATCTCAATCTGAACAAAGTTATAATACACGTTTTTATTTCCACCTACTGCATTCTCCAATGCATTTCAAAGGCTATTTTGCAGGGTCCTTCATCTGCCTGTAATCTTTGAAAATACTCCAAGGCCTAATTGTTTAATTGCTTAATAAATCCAGTTCCCTTGGAGATTCTCTACCAGGATTAATAATGTCTTTCTAGAAAGACAAGTCGCCAGTTACATGGGATTACATAGGTACAGCTGTAAGTCAGTTGTGGTATCCTTAGACTTCATAACTGGCTGGGGTTTTTTGTTTTATTTTTTCTGGCTCTGGGGCAAATGATCTTTTTTACAAGGCTCAGTGTGTCAGCAAGAAACAAAACTGTTGTAAACCTTTGCTTTCTGAGTCACATTTCATGGGAGGTGTTGGGAAATACATAACTTCCTAAGGCTAAACAGACACTTTTCAAAAGGGCACACTGACTGTGGGAAAATGAGCTTCTGTGTTTAACTCCATTCATCTTTAATGGTCCAATTAATCTTACCATTGCAGAGCATTAGAGTGGGAGGAGGGGAGCAAGGTTGATCCCAGGCCTGGAGCACAGCCTCTGACTATGAAGCAGTACAGAAGTCCTTAAGAGCAGAAGGAAGAGGCTAAAGAGTTGGCTCAACAACCAAGAGTATTGCTGTTCCTCCAGAGGACTTGAGTTTGATTCCTAACAGGTAGCTCACAACCACCTGTAACTCCAGCTCCAGGGAATCCAGTCGCTTCTTTTGGCCTCTCCAGATACCTGAGCACATGTGGGATAGACCCACATATGCACACATGCATGCATATGCATATAAATAAAAACTCTTTAAGAACAAAAAATCAGAAGAAATCAGCCACTGAGTGTACTGGTACCACGACTTAAAAGAACATTACCATCTTGAGTGTCGATGGGATCGTCAAGATCTCTGGGGGCATCAACTCAACTAAATCCTGCTTTAGTTGTACTTATAGCTTAATCTATGGGTCACGGCATCATCCTTGGAAGGCTACAGTCAAAGATGGAGAATTCTCATTACATACTCCATAGCCTTGGCTCATTTATCTTCAGAGTTTATTGTCAGAGATAAAGAACTCTTGCCTTTCCTTAACTATGATGTTGGACATGAAAGCATATGGCTGTTAGTATCTCTGCTCTCCTGCACAGTGCTTAGATCCTGAGTATGATACAAAGCTATGCTTACCACTGAGAAGATGCCCCAAAACCACAGATACATCCATGCATCCCCTTGACCTATTTATCCAGTGTTCCTGTTTCCTCAGAATTGAACATTATCACCTGGAGAAAGCAGGGAGGCTCACAAGGTGTGTGAGATTCCCAAGAACCTAACAAAGTTCAAAAAGTCTTTTGTTGAGGTCACTTAAGTAATAACGTCGTGTGGGGGAACAGAGTCTTCAGTGGTGTAGCTGCCTGCAAGTTGCAGCTGTCCTGCATTTCACCCATTCTGGATGGGCTTTTCAGGGATGTAGCATCTGGAATCACTCGTGTTCCCGTAAGTACCCATAGTAAATACACTGGTTCAGCAAGCTGGACTTAGATGGAATCATTTATCTGGTCTGCGTTACTTTCTTCTCCTAGGGTGGCTAGAAATCAGCTTCCCAAGGGAAGTCATGGGACAAGGATGTATAACTCAGAGCCACAGAACCACCTGTGTACCACGTGCTAACGAGCTCCCTCCCGGGACTGTGGTACTGAATCCAGCTTCTCACCCTGTGAGGCAGATCCCTTTTTACTCCGTCAGCTTGTGAGGGAATGGAGACTCTGAGAGACAAATCCACATGTCTAGCCAGGGTCACAGAAGCTACTGCAGAAGGCAGAGCTCGACTTGTCACCATGCCTACCCAGCTACAAAGCCCTGGGGGCCAAATCCCTATGCTCTGCTGTTCCCACACAGTATGGTGTCTAATGAGGCAGACACTCAGGCCGGACACTCTACACAGTATCTGGGGAGGGGTAGGAAGGAGTTCTGGGTAGATGCCCAACAGGCTTATTTGTAAACTACCGTCCTCTCCCTACTCCTACAACACACAGTGCTGGGAGAAGATAGATCCACCACAGAAAACATGGACTCTGGGGTCACATTCAGGAGCTCTACAGAAACAGTAGGATTTAGAACTGTGTGACATTAAGAGGTAACATGTGCCCCACTGTTGCTAGTGGATTGTGTTATAGGAGAAGAACTTAGGAGAAACACATTTTTAAAATAACAGTAACCACACCTGCCCTTGACTCTCCTACCAAAGCTGGAAATGAATCTTCTCTTCACTCCCAAGGGAAATAGCACCTTGGTCTTCTGAGATACTGGATGGATATGCAGGGAAAGAGGCTGCTATGGAGACGGTCATGCCTCTGCTTATGAGATGCATGGGAACGTGAGAGCCTTCTGGAGAACCATTTCCCCATGGTGATGAGACATGGGTAAATACAATGAAGCAGCTGGTGGGATAGAATGACTTCATATTTATAAAATATTGCTTTTTATGTAGGCATGTTGAAAAGGATAGAAGAACATTCATCCAGATATTAACAGAATAGCTTAAAAATTTGAGTTAAAATATATTCCTAGTGATATCAAAATTTTAAATAAGAAAATAATTCCTAATTTTCAACTTAACAACTGAGAGGAGCCTTATAAGGCCCTTGCTTCTTGTACATGGGCAGATCACATGGTTTTGAGCTGGACCACACTTCACATTCTTCAGAAGACCTCATAGAGATATTTTGTTTATGATCTAACAAATAAAGCTTGCCTGAAGATCAGAGTGCAAAGACAGCCACACTAATCAGCCATCAAGCCAAGCAGGGGTGGCACATACCTTTAACACCAGCAGCCACACTGGTTAGCCATAGGGGCTGGACAGTGGTGGTACACGCCTTTACTATAAGGACTAGAGAGGAATATAAGGCTGGATGAGACAGTAACTTGCTCTCTTTCAGTCTGAAGATTTGATAGAGGTAAGAGCTCTCTAATAGTTCGCTCCTTTGCTTTTCTGATCTCCAGCTTGAGCCCCAATATCTGTCTTTGGGATTTTATTAGTTGTGCTGCACTACCTGCCTCTGAGGCTGATGTTGACGTTGGTGACAAGAGGACACTTTCTTAAATGTCAAATTGCCTGCAAATTTTTATTTTCCCTGGGGCAGCAAAAGTGCTGCATGGACACTCTCACCTTCCTCATTCTCAGCAAGTATAGCACGAGAGAGTAGAATCCTTTTCACCCTCACGTCAGTCACACAGACCCATCTGAACGGAGTCTCCAAAGGAGGCGTTGCTTTGTTGTATGCATTTGCTCCATATGACTAAAAGTATTATATATTTGTAGCACATACAACTATGAGAAAATGTCTCCAAATATATATATATGTATGTTTGTTTGAGGGTTTAGATCAATATGGCATGCACAGATACTATGCATCATATATACAGTAACATCCATGTATACCATACACACAAACACTACACCACACACAAAACCACCACCACACACACACACACACAGACAACAGTTAGCTCTCCTAGTACTCGACCTCTATCTCAATTTTTTCAGGGTCCCCTAAAGATGTCATCTTCCCCGGACAATAGGAAGTAATTTTAAGAACACGACACCAACATTTCTGAGAGGTGGCATGGGTGGTTCTTGGTAATTCGATGGGCTATGTATGTTCATCATCATTTTGGAGGATTGGTTGCAAATTGTTATTGATCATGGTCAGGGAAGAAACTAAGCAAAGGAGGTTAGATTCAGGGATCTATTCCTGAAAAGAAAAAACGGGAGTATTTAAAAATGATAGAATAAAAGGGTAGACTATTGAATCTACTTTGAAACTAAAAAGCAACTACTTGTCTCAAATATTTTACATTGGTATGGATTTTTGTATATTGATACAAATTTAATATTGTTTGCTATAACGTACTGTATATATGTTTCTACTCTTGTTGAAGATATTTTTGTATATTAATACAAAGCTAAAATTATTTTGTTATAACATATTGTGTATGTATCACAAATTCTAATTAGTCTTAATAATAAAAACCCAGAATCAGATATTAGGAGATGAAAGATGAAAGATCAGAGAAGCAGAACAGCTTACCTCTACAAAATCCTCAGACCAAATGGGGTATCCAGTCTCTTCAAGTCCTTAGACTGAATGGGGAGAGATCCTGTCTCTTCCCATCTTATATTCTTCTCTCCACCCAACCATATCCCTTCCTGTCTCCACATTCCCAGTGCTGGTATTAAAGGCATGTGACTCCAAGTACTAGGATTAAAATTGTGAGCTATTACCGCCTGGCTCTGTTTCTCTTTTAGACTGGATCAATCTCGTGTAGTCCACAGTGGCCTTGAATTCACAGAGATCCATCTGCCTCTGTATACTGAGTGCTAGAATTAAAGGTGTGTGCCACCACTGCCTGGCCTCTATGGCTAACTAGTGTATCCACACTTTGATCTTCAGGTAAGCTTTATTTGCTAGATCACAAACAAAATATCACTACAGGTATATATGTTTCTTCTTTTGTTTAAGGTATTGCATCTATGCAACTCACTTAAAAATGTAAAGTTCTAGTCCTTGAAAGCTATTATTACAAACTAGGATAATTAGGAAAATCAGGTAAGTAGTTAGTTATCTGTAACAATCAAACTTGTAGTCATGTTAGGTATGTTTTAAAGGTCAGATAGACATATTTTTTAGATAGATAGGTGGTCTTCAAACACTTCAGAGATCTACAGAAAATGGTATTTAAGATAAGGCTTTTCATGACAGTGAGACATGTCTGTGCTTGGCATCACCTACTCACGTCAGAGAAGATGCTTAGCACTGAAGAACCTCCATATGGAGCTTGCTCTTATTGTGGCAGAGCTAGCCACTGGGTAAGAAACTGCCCTTGCCTTGACTGTTGACAGCATGCTATCCAAATTGGACAAACAGGACACAATAGAAGGTGACTGCCAAACTTTGCCAAAACAAGGTAGGATAGATCTTCAAAATTACTGCTCCACAGAAAAGTCTATCAGACATTCTAGTCCTGTAGGCTGAAGATGGATGTGCCAATATTGCAGAGAAACCTTGGGTCCAGGTAGCCAGCTTTCTCTGTCATTTCTATAGTTTTGAAAACTGTTTGTTCTGTACTTCCTGTTTACTCAGGTAATATTTTATCCTTCTCAAATTTCTGATGGGGGTTGAAGACAAATAGTTATACTGTTTTCTTTGTTAGCAAAATCAGAAAAGAAATTTACATAAGAGATGTAAAGTATACAAAGGTTGAAAGACATAAACGTTTAAGTTGTTTATCTAAGAAACATCTTTAGGTCTAAAAAGATATTTTTAGCTTGGTAGTAAAAGTAATTATAGATTATAGAAAGTGGCTTTATATAAAACTTTAGACGCATCAAGGTAGGATAGATAATAGAGTATTTTCTCCAAATATGTCAAATACAAATGAACTGGACATTGTGAATGTAATTCTTACCTTATAATTGTTCTTATGGTATGTATTTTTACTGTGTTAGAGTTAAAACCTTTCCTTTTATTTAGACAAAATGGGGGGGAATGTTGTGGGGTATTTAATCACACTGTGACACCCGAGATTGCGTTAATAATGTTAACCTGGAATCGGGGGTGAAGCCAGTAACTAGCTGACTGAATTAGCAATGGAAAAGCCAGCAATACAGATAGAGAAGACACACAGGAAGGAGTAGTAAGGGCCTTAGAGATTTCACAGCCTCTTCAGTCTGGGAAGTGTGGAGAGAAATTCGGCAGTTGTTCCTTCTCAGCTTCTTTGATCTAATAGGCTTACACCCACTATTTACTCCCGAGTCTTCATTGGTAATAAAACAACTCAGAATAAACGCATCAGTTTCCACCACATTCACTCCCCTATGCCCCATTTTCTCATCTCTAAAGAGCAATAATCATTCCCTAATTACCTCACAAATTGTTGTTGGCATCAGATAAACTGAAAGGAAAGCCCTGAAGCATAATGTCTGGCATATAGCTATTAGATAATGTCAAGTTTTTTGTAATAAGTAAATAATACTTCATAATCAACCAAAATAAAAAAAAAACTTTAAATTAAACCTTGTCCCCCAAATGTCAGTATATCTACTTTTCTGGATGTTACTGTCTGTGAAATTTGCCATAACTTAAAACATAAAGAGAGGGGACAGTTTCTAATAAGAGAGCTCAAACAACCAGGGAAGTGTTTTACTTTTAAATAAGTGCTTCAATCTATGATAATAATCTGTAGAAATTGACTAATCATTCAACTAATTGCTCATCAGTTTGTCCTACATGTGTGTTCAGAGAGGTCTGTGTCACTTGACTGGGTTCCCAATCAGTAGACATTCTTTGGATCTAAGTGTCAGAAGCCCATACAAACAGCTGGAGGCTCAGTCCTGGAGGTTACTGTGGGACCCTGAGGCAGCAGACCTCAAAGAAGCTGGAGGCTGGGCCCGGAGGAAGGGAGGATGAGGTCAGAGTCTCTACAACCCACGTTTTTTGGACTCCTTCATTTCTGACAGTGTTCTCCTTTGTCATTTTGCCACTCATCAGTTAGAGAGATGGGGCAAGAGGATTGGCTTGGCTCACAGCTCTTTAGTCACCTACTACTCCTCTTTCTCTTTATTCCTCCTCCTCTTCCCCCTTATCTCCAGTGCCTCTTCCATTCCAGGCCAGTGCTCTATCACCAAGCTCACCCCAAAGCCATTATTCAGGCCCCTGGACCAACAAAGGAAATGGACACTGATTGACATGAGACTGAGTTTCATTCATTAATAGTTTACCCAATTATCTAAGACCACATTACCTCACAACATATCTCAGTGGCCACAGAGATCTGAGTGATAAGCACAGTGGCTACCTTCTGAAAGTCAAAGGCAGGATCGTCAAAAGTATGGACAGCTATGTAGTAGTAGAGGAAAAAGATTACAAAAGCCTTTTGTTTGGCAAGAAGGTGGCCATGGATGAATTGCTCTGCTTTGGATAGGTCTACATGACATGGCCTCTTGATTGTCAATTGGGCTGGACTGAGAAGCACCTTCGTAATTAATAAAGTGTGTGTGTGTGCATGCATGCACATACATGCATGCATGGGTGTGTTGTGTGTGTGTGTATGTGTGCATGTAGGAGTGAGTGAGTGTGTGTGGTTTCCACAGATAGTTAACTATGCTTTGAACATGTCTGACACTTTCCCATGGTTGGGGGTCCATGTGGAATAGGAGAAATTCAATATAGAGTTTTGTGGTATAATTTCTAACAACATATTTAACTGTGTCTCCTCCTCTTCCCCTTCTCTTATTCTTGGCCACAGTGATGGGAGGTGTTCTGCTTCCCACCTCACTATGAAGACCTTACCATCTGAGACTGTGAGGGTGTGCCAGATGAATCTTTCCTCCAGTATTTTCCCTCAGTAGTTTCCACAGCAGGTGGTACTCAGGTGGATTCGTTGCCTGACAATTGGTTTTAAAAGTCAGTAGAAATGGTTTGATGGGGAGGAGGACTTGGAAAAGCTTGGAATTTCAGCTAGAACAGCTCTAAGATGCCGTAAGTGGAGCTTAGTGGGCCATTCTGCTGAGTGCTCAGACATTTCAGGACTTGTCCAGACTCCCGCCCACGCAGACTCAAACATACAAAGGTTTTCATTCACTTGGAAGACGTTGCTTCGAGAAGAAAGCACCAGAGCTCTTTGTTTGTACAGGGTCAACTAGAAAGGGAGGAACAGAAGTGGTTTCTTGCATTCAGTCATCAACCCCGACATGTGGAGTCTTTGTTGTAGAGCTGTACTCTAAGCAGCCCATCTGTCACTCAAACAGACCCTGAAGTCATCCACACAATGCTGACTTCTCAGGTGTGCACAATGAAACAGTTAGGGTGTCATGGAGGATCCCATCCAGATTCTAATGGAAAGCCTGGGAGGCCAGACAATGTATGGTTTAGAGCCCCTGTAGGCAGTTCCTCAAGGAGCAGAGACTGAAGCATCAGAGTGAAGCTTAAGATGCAGTGGAGGCCCCAGAAAGTTATAGACGACAGGAATGAGGAATGTCTACTAAAGAAAGGTTTCAGGGAGTGAGCAGACCTAGCCTAAAAGATAGACCATGCTGACGTCACCTCACAAGGTCATAAAGGCTGCGGAACTTACCTCATGCCACCATATACCCTCAATACCAGATGACCGTTTGGAGCTGAAATTCACATTCCGGGGCCTGGCTTTGCTTTCAATACATCTTCCTTTGCTATTCTCCTACTCTTCCCTTTTGGATCAGGACTGTTTTATTCTTTGCTACTGTATATTAGAAATGTGTGACTTGGCTTTTGATTTTACAAGAGTTTACAATGAAGAATGTATCTTGGGTCTCAAAGGAGACCTTGAACTTGGACTTTTGAACAATGTTGGACCACTAAGTTCAGACTCTTGGTAATAGACCAAATGCATTTTGCATTACTAGGTGGATATTAGTTTGCGGGAAAGTAGGAATGGACTGATAATGGTGGAAGAGAACATAGTCAGGTGTCAAGTTGACAAGGGGTGGAGTTGTTTAATTGATCTTCACGGTCAACTTGATCGGATTAAGAAGCACCTAGGATATATTCCCAAGAGTGGTATTGCTGGATCCTGAGGTAGGTTGATTCCCAAT
>PVIU01020758.1:0-33266 GCA_004026605.1 Ondatra zibethicus | reverse complement strand
AAATTAACCCATTTCTATTAATCTGTGCACTACCACAAGGTCGTGGCCTACTGGCAAAGTTTCAGACGGTTCCAGCAGAGGCACCTGTGTTCTCCCTGACTCTGCCTATTCTCTCTATATATCTCTTTTAGCCTGGCACAGAGGACTGTCTGTACTCTTCTATATTACTTCTACTGTCTCTTTAAAGACTTCATTTTTTTTTATTTTTAGTTTTTTAAAAACTATTTCTCTTTATAACTGTCTACATTCTTTTTCCTCACTCTCCCAAGCCTATGTTCATTTTTAAACACACTGTGTCTAGAATTCTTCCTAAGCTCTCTCAGTTTTTATGTGGATGTAGGTGCCCCACATTGGTGCACCACTCATTTGCTCTTTCAACACTCTATTTCCAAATTATCAGAAAAAAACAGAGTGATAAATACCTGGCATCACCACAATCCTGCCTTTTGCCTGAAAAGAGGGGGAAAAAGTAAATTTTAGTATCTTTCTCTCAATTGAGATTAATAAGTATATTTAAAAATTTAAGTTACTTCTAATATTTAATTTTTCAATACTTCTCTCTCTCTCTCTCTCTGAGGGAAAAGATATTGGGCAAGAAAGATGATCAGTATTATAAGTTTTTTCTAGAAAGATTTTTATTATATTGCCTTAAAAATGTATAGTATTATAAACATAAAGAATAGCGGTAAAAATAAACTTTATAATCACACCATCTTAAGAAAAATCTTACTGGAAAAAACACAGAAATTTTGAGTTTGTGGTATGCAGTAGAATGAAAATAGGTGCATGTAAAATTTTAGCAGAAAAGACAATATAACATAATTGTAAGTTATGGTGGTGAAAGTGGGAAGATGAGAATCCACTCAAACCTTGCTTCATCAACTGAATATCAACAGAATAAAGCCATACATTCATTTAATTGAAAATATAAGAATTAATTTAATTTCTGACATTATCATGTGGCCTATCCATCCTCCTAAGTCTCTTTATCTTTCCAGAAAATCCTTCTTCTCCCATAGCTGCCCTTTGCAATCCTCCTCCTCACCTATTAAAATCTTATGTAAGCCCCTGATTCTAACTATCTCTTTGAGTTATATTTCTTTGCTAACACACACACACACAAGAATATACAGTTATGTGCACATTCTTTTGTTGGTTTATTTGCCCCAGGAACTAAACAGAAGAGGGAAGAGAGGAATCTATCCCTTTGACATGGTGAACAAGAGAAAATTCTTATTGGCATGGAACTTAAACATTAAAAGAAGATGAAACAGATAAACAATATTTATATAATAAAATTTCAGATAGCGAGTACAATGGAGGTAAAATATAGTCAGGTAATGAAATAGGGACTGAGAGGAAGGGGTGATTTCACAAAATTACTAATTGTTAGAAAAATTAACTGGAGCAAAGATGTATCATGTTCTCAAATATGTGAGGGCAAAGCATCCATAAAACATCCACTATCTAAGAAGTTGAAATGATCTTAGGAGGAAAGATCACATTTATTTATTTCTTACAAATGAAAGCTTTCTAAAATAAAGACAAATAATATTTTAAAGAGGTAAATATTATCATATTTTTTTGCCTTCTATAAAAGATTACTTAGAATAATATAGTTACCTAACACTATCAGAAGTGGTTTAAAAACACAAAACCCTGAGCATCAGTAATTATCTGAAAAACAAAACGTATGGTATAGTTTGAACATGAAATGACCCCCACAGGCTTGGTTGCCACCTAAAAGACTTTGGGGAAATGACTCTATCATGAGGACTCTAACTTCACAAATGGAATAATTCTCTGATGGATTAAAAATCTGGATAGACACCCAGACTGCACCCCTCCCTAGGCTCCATATTCTGGCCTGCAACTTTGGAAGAAGATGTTGGCTTTATGGGTGGCTGGGCTGGATCTAGGGACCCCAGGTAAGACACTGCCCACAGCCGGCTAACAACTCTTAAAGTTCTCCCAATAACCCACTCTGCATTCACTCCCCTGGGCTCCATACTCCAGCCCACAGCCCTGACAGCTTTATCACTGCCCTGGCTGGTCGTAGGGACCTTAGGTAAGACACCACCCACTGCTCACTAAAACCCTTTAAGCCCACCTAATAACCCCAGACTACACCCCTCCCCTGGGCTTCATATGCCATGCTGTACTAGGAACCCCAGATGCCAAGCACTTCCCTAGAACTTCAGAGACTACACAGATACTTGGAATAGAAAAGGCAATGTTGGCACGCAAAACTTCAGAAGTTTTACAGACCACAAAAACACCAGCAGAGATACCCTACTGGAACTGAAGACTTGCTAGTCACTAGAACCTTGGATACTTGGGCCAGAAGATCAGAGACAAAACAAAAACCAAGTGTTGGGGACTTTGAACCCCCAGACCCTGAATTTTCTATGACCCTTTGCCTCCTGGAGTAAACAGCTTGTTTTCCTGTGCTAGCAGCTGCTCTGAGCAACCTACGCTTGCAGCTGCTCTGAGCATGAGACTCTGATGGCAGGGGAGTGGTTTCTGGTAGCTTGCAGCTGAAGGATTCTGAGAGCTAAGGTATGGTCAATGGTCAGGGAAGGCACTATATAAGCTGCCCAGGAACACAATAAAGTTGGCATTCTTGGCGTTCTTGTTTCAAGACTGACCCGTCTGTATGTGTGTATTTTAATCTCCAGGTCCTTCCCCAACTCAGGAACCACTTTCCTTCGAATCACCTTCCCTAGTGCAGGCGGTAAGCTACAGGTGTAGTACAAGTAGTACAGACACTACAGGACCATAGTACACGTAGTAGTAGTAGTACGAACAATACACCAAGGAACAAAACAGCCATCCAATAAAGTCAAACACAGGCATCAACATCTAGACCTATAATCAACCCAAACCCAGATGCCTAAATGCCAGTGTAATAACACAATAATAGAAAGGGTAACATGGCACCACCAGAGTCCAGCTATCCTATGACAGCAAGACCTGAACAATCCAATGCAACTGAAGCACAAGAAAACTACCTTTAAAACAACTTCATGAAGATGATAGAGGTCCTTAAAGGGGCAATGAAAAATTCCTTAAAGAAATAGAGGAAAAGACAAACAAAAAATTGGAGGAAATCAATAAATCCCTTAAAGAATGACAAGAAAAAAACAAATAGGTGAAAAAAACAGTTCAAGACCTGAAAATGGAAATAGAGGCAATAAAGTAAACACAAACTCAGGGAATTCTGGAAAAGGAAAACAGGAACTATAGAAGCAAGCATTACCAACAAAATACAAGAGATGGAAAAAAGAAACCTCAGGCGTTGAAGACATGATAGAGGAAATAGGGAAATAGATTCACTGTACAAAGAAAATGTTAAAACTAAAAAATTCCCGACACAAAACATCCAGGAAATCTAAGACACTATGAAAAGAGCAAGCCTAAGAACAATAGGAATAGAAGGAAAAGAATCCCAGCTCAAAGACCAAGAAAATATATTTAATAAAATCATAGAAGAATATTTCCCTAACCTAAAGAAGAACATGCCTATAAAGGTACAAGAAGCTTACTGAACACCAAATAGACTGGATCAGAAAAGAAATCCCTGAGCCACATAATAATCAAAACACTAAACATACAGAACAAAGGGAGAATATTAAAAGCAGCAAGAGAAAAAGGCAAAGTAACATATAAAGGCAGACCTATTAGAATCACACCCAGCTTCCCAATGGAGACCCTAAAGTCCAGAAGGGCCTGGACAGATGTCTTGCAGACCCTAAGAGACCATGGATGTTAGCCTAGACTACTATACCCAGCAAAACTGTCAATCACCATAGATGGAGAAAACAAATATTTCATGACAAAGTCAAATTTAAACAATATCTATTCACAAATCCAACCCAACATAAGGTGCTAGAAGGAAAACTCCAACCCAAGGAAGTTAACTACATCCATGAAAACCCAGACAATAAATAATCTCTTATCAGCAAACCCAGCAAAGGGAAACACACACACACACACACACACACACACACACACACACACACACACACACACTACACTACCACCAATAAAATAACAGGAATTAACAATCAATGGTCATTAGTATCCCTCAATATCAATAGATTCAATTCACGAATTAAAAAGACACAAGCTAACAGAATGGATACAGAAACAGGATCCATCCTTCTGCTTTATACAAGAAACACACCTCAACATCAAAGAAAGACATTACTTCAGAGTAAAGGGTAGGAAAAAGATTTTCCAATTATAGGGACCTAAGAAGCCATCTGGTGTAGTTACCCTACTATCTAATAAAATTGACTTCATGCACGGCAGTGGTGGGGCACACCCTTTAATCCCAGCACTCAGGAGGTAGACAGGCAGCTGTGAGTTCAAGGCCAGCTCTGGTCTACAGAGCGAGTTTCAAGACAGGCTCTAAAGCTACAGAGAATCCCTGCCCTGAAAAACCAATAAACAAACAAACAAATAAATTGACTTCAAACTAAAATTAATCAAAAAGAGATGGAGAAGGTAATTTCATAATTATCAAATGAAAAATCCACCAAGATTATATCTCAATCCTGAACATGTATGCCCCAAATGCAATGGCAACCACATTTGTAAAAGAAACATCACTAAAGCTTAAATCACACATCGAGCCCCACACATTAACAGTGGGAGATTTCAACATCTCACTCTCACCAATGGAGAGGTTTGCAGACCTTAAAAGTTTTTGCCTTTAAGACTCCCTTTCAGGGTTCAATTAAAGATGCCATGAATAGATAAAGGGGGGGCTAAAGATTGGAGGGTAAAGAAGTCTCACAACAGGTTCTGTCTACCCATAATTCTTTATTCTTCTTTCTTCAACCCAGCATTTCTCATTGTTCCTTCTTGTTCTCCCTTGTTCTTAGTTCTATGCTGTTCCTTAGTTCTACCCGTTACAAATGTTCCTAGTCATATATATTCTTCAAACCAAACAATTCCTCAGCCCTAGCAGGTTCCAGGGCTGGAATTCTTTTGCCCCATAGAAAATCAGATAAATCACACACATATACACACACACTTAGATCCATGGGAGTGGCTAGTACATGTCCAGTGAACTCTTTAATGGAGAAATTTAGTTAAGAAAGGGAATTAAATCATCAGGGAATTCTAGAGGGGAAGTTAGTGTGCTATACTACATTTTTAGATGGTAGATAAAAGTTTAAAAGGTTTATTTTCAGTAAAATTATGAATAGGGCACAGATTGTGTAAATCAATGTGCCGCTTGTCTCCCAGCAAGCATAGAATCAGGTAACCAAGAAACCTACGTAAACAGTCAGGGAGAAGCTGATGGCTCTTGATCAGATAGCACATACACCAGACACTGCAGTTTCTACAGACCTAGGTCTGGAGTTAGACTTACTGCTCTAAGCAAAGAAGAGACCCAAGCCTCTAAATTATCAGTTCCAGGCTATGCTGTTATCAGTCGTTCTGATCTCTGGGTTGCAGTTAATTATCCCTTCTGCTGTCCTGAAAGTTCTAGAAGAAAAAGAAGCAAACATACCCATGAGGAGTAGACAGCAGGAAATAATCAAACCAAGGGCTGAAAATCAATAAAACAGAAACAAAGAATCAATGAAAAGAAGAGTTGGTTTTTTGAGAAAAATCAACAAAACAGATAAACCCTTATCCAAACTAACTAAAAGGCAGAAAGAGAATATCTAAATTAACAAAATCAGAAATAAAAAGGGGAACGTAACAACAGACACTGAGAAAATACAGTGAATCATCAGGTCATACTTCAAAACCCTATACTCCACAAAATCGAAAAATCTAAAGGAAATATCTCGATAGATACCACATACCAAAATTAAATCAAGTTCAGATAAACAATTTAAATAAACCTATAACCTCCTAAAGAAATAGAAGCAGTCATTAAAAGTTTCCCAGTGGGAAAAAAAAGGCCAAGGCCAGGTGGTTTTTAATGAATTCTACCAGATTTTCAAAGAGCTAATACCAATACTCCCCAAAATAGAAACAGAAGGAACATTGCCAAATTTTTTCTATGAGGCCGCAATCAGCCTGATGATACCCAATCCACACGAAGACTCAACAAAGAAAGAGAATTACAGACCAATTTCACTCATGAACATTGATAAGCAAAAAAACTCAATAAAATACTGGCAAACCAAATCCAAGAACACATCAAAAAGGCCATCTACCATTAAGAAGTAGGCTTCATCCCAGAGATGCAGGGATGGCTCAACATATGAAAATCTGTCAATGTAATCCATCATATAAATAAACTGAAAGAAAAAAAAACAATATGATCATCTCATTAGATGCTGAAAAAGCCTTTGGCAAAAATCCAACACCTGTTCATGATAAAAGTCTTAGAGAGATCAGGGATAAATATAATAGAAGAATCTACAGCAAGCCAATAACCAACATCAAATTAAGAGAGAAACTCAAAGCAATTCCACTAAAATCAGGAACAAGACAGGGTTGTCCACTCTCCCTATACCTATTCTATACAGTACTTGAAGTTCTAGCTAGAGCAATAAGACAACTAAAGGAGATCAAGGGGATACAAATAAGAAAGGAAGAAGTCAAAGCATCATTATTGACAGATGATATTATAGTGACCCCAAAAATTCTACCAAGGAACTCTTACTGTTGATAAACACCCTTAGTCAAGTGGCCGGTTAGAAGATTAACTCCAAAAAATAAGAAGTGATAAACAGGCTGAGAAAGAAATCAGGGACTCAATATCCTTCACAATAGCCTCAAATAATATAAAATATCTAAGAAAGTGTGCAGCATCAATAAAAAAAATCCAAAGACAGATATTGGGGTTCAACCTGAAGATCAGAAAAGCAAAGCAACCAATCACCAGAGAGACTTTTTACCTCTACCAAATCTTCAGACCGAAGGGGTGATATCCTATCTCCAAAACTCCTCAGGCTCCACATTTTACTTAGTTCCTATCTCTTCCCCTTTATATTCCTCTCTCCACCCAGCCAAATCGCTCCTCTTTCCACCTCCCTAGTGTTGGGATTAAAGGCATGTGATATCAAGTGCTGGGATCACCTTTGTGTGAGCTCTGTTTCTCTTTTAGACAGATTCAATCTTGTGTAGCCCAGGGTGGCCTTGAACTCACAGAGATTTCTTTGCCTCTGTCTCCTGAGTCCTGGGATTAAAGATGAATGCCAACACTCCCTGTCCTGTATGGCTGCTTTGCCCTTTAATCTTCAGGCAAGTTTTATTTATTAAAACACAAATAACATACCACTATACAAGTGAAAGACCTGTATGATAAGAACTTCAACTCTTTAAAGAAATTAGAGAAGATATCATGAAAGATCTTCCATGTTCATGAATTGGTAGGTCTAACATAGTTAAAATGGCCATCTTACCAAAGTCATCTACAGATTCAAAGCAATCCCCATCAAAATTTCAACATAAGTCTTTACAGACCTTGAAAGAACAATACTCAACTTCATATGGAAAAACAAAAACTCAGAAAATCTAAAACAATCTTGTATAATAAAAGAACTTCTGGAGGTATTACCATCCCTGATTTCAAGCTTTACTACAGAGCTATAGTAATAAAAACAGCAGGGTACTGGCATTAAAAAGACAAGTGGATCAACGGAATTGAATTGAAGACCCAGACATATTTAAATCCATATACCTTTAGACACCTGATTTTTGACAAAGAAGCCAAAACTATAAATGGAAAAAAGAAAGCATCTTCAACAAAAGGTGCTGGTTTAATTGGATGTTGGCATGCAGAAAAATACAAACAGATCCATATTTATCACTTTGCACAAAACTCAAGTCCAAGTGGATCAAAAATGTCAACAAAAATTTAGATACATGGAACATGAAAGAGAAAGTGAGAAACAGCCATGAACACATTGGCACAAGAGACAACTTCCTGAACTGAACACCAATAGTGTATATATTAAGATCAACAATTAATAAATGGGACCTCATGAAAATGAAAAGCTCCTGTAAGGCAAAGGATACCATCATTAGGACAAAATGGCAGCCTACAGAATGGGAAATGACCTTTAACAATCCCACATCTGACAGATGGCTAATATCCAAAATATATAAAGAACTTAAGAAACTAGACATAAAAAAAAACTCAATTTAAAAATGGGGTATAGATCTAAACAGAGTATTCTCAACAGAAGAATCTCAAATGGCTGAGAAAAACTTAATGTTCAACATCCTTAGCCATCAATGAAATGCAAATCAAAATGACTCTGAGATTCCATCTTAAACCTATCAGAATGGCTAAGATCAAAAAACACAAGTGACAGCTCATGTTGGAGAGGATATGGAGTAAGGGGAACCCTCTTCCATTGCTGGTGGGACTGCAAACTTGTACAGCACTTTGGAAATCAATATGGCAGTTTCTCAGAACATTGAGAATCAATCTACCACAAGACCCAGCTATACTACTCTTGGGCATAATCTCAAAGGATGAATCATACCAGAAGGACACTTGTTCAACTACATTCGTAGCAGCTTTATTTACAATAGCCAGAATCTGGAAACAACCTAGATGTCCCTCAACCAGGAATTGATAAAGAAATTGTGGTACATTAACAGCTATAATACCATAAAGCTTGCAGGCAAATTTTCTGGAACTAGAAAAAAAAAATCATCCTGAATGAGGTAACCCAGACCTAGAAAGATAAACATGGTATGTACTCATAAGTAGATACTAGCTATAAAATTAAAGGATAACTATGCTACAATCCACAGATTCAGAGACTAGGTAACAAGGAGAGTTCAAGAGGACATGTTGATCTCTCTAGGAAGGGGAAACAGAAGAAATTTTGTGAGTAGACTGTGGGTGAGCGGGGGTAGGAACATAAGCGATCAGGCTGGGGGTGGGACACGGGGGGGGGGTGGCTGAAAGAGACTACTGGAAAGGTGGGGCAGGGCAGGCATTTCGGAGTCAGGTAAAAACCTGATGTGAGGGAATCTCCCAGGAATCTACAAGGATGATTCCAGCTAATACTCCTAGCAATAGTGGACATGTAGCCCGAACAGGCCATCCCCTGGAACCAGGGCAAGACTTCAAGTGGAGGGAGTGGGAAACCAACCTAGCCACACAACCTTCGACCTACAGTCTGTCCTGCCTACAGGGACCTACTTGGGTAAGGATGGTCTAGAGATTGAGGGAGTGGCCAGCCAATGAGCAGTCTAGCCTAAAATCCATGCCAGGAGAGTAAGCCCACCTCTGAAATTGCCTGGAGCACCAGGACCCAAAAGCTGGATGGCCCAGAGACTAGTTGTGACCTCATGCTCTACCATCAGCAAATTTGGTGAGACAATTAGGAATTCTTAAAAGGGAAAATTAGTTAGAAAAAAGAAAGAGGTTTTCCCCCCACATGAAAAAAATGGGAAACACTATTATGATGGAGTGAGTTAGGTCTCTGTATAATTACACAATGGATGGTTTAAATCGAAACAATTAAATGAAGGGATAATCAATTTAACCAGGATTGACATAATGTTAATTATCATTTTGATAATCTTTATTGTTGGTTTGATAATTATTGGTTTATCTCTAAAAAGGTTGGTTAATATGAGTGCCTTAGAAAAACTTATTAAAACAGATCATAGAGATATTCAGATCCAGACAAACAAATTTAATGGAGAACTAATTACAGCATTGCATTATAAGGATAGAGAGGAACAGCCTAAGGTTTTCAAACAACCAACTTTAATTTATCCAGCCACCTTACATGAACAACTGTCAAACGACAGATCTCCCCAAGGCTACGTAAGAGTTAAATAGACTCCTGTGGAAATGTTAGATTTAAGGAGATTCAAGAAAGCAATAATCTCATATGGCATGCATTCACTTTTTGTTAAACTCATGGTCAACTTGTAACAATATTATACCTTGAAACTGGAGAAACTTGGTTAGAGCAGTCTTGGAGCCTGGTCCTCAATTACAATGGAAGACCTGATGGAAAGATGAGGTTAAGACCACTGAACAACGAAGTAGGGCTAGAGGTATGGAAGTCTCCCAAGATCAACTTCTTGGAAAAGGAAATTATGCTGATGTACAAATGCAATCTCTATATGATGACCATACCCTGGATTTATGCCATACAGCAGTTTTGAATGCTTGGGACAAAATTAAAGTAGGAGAGAAAAATGAGTCATTTACTAAAGTTATACAGAGCCCAAAGGAAGCCTTTATGGATTTCTTACAAAAACTGACTTCAGCAGTAAATAGAATGATACCAAATTCAGAAGCTAGACAAATAATTGAATCCCTGGCTTTTGAAAATGCTAATACACAATGCAAAGGGGGTAATTAGGTCATTAAAGGCAAAATCAGCACCCTTGGAGGAATGGACCTGAGATACAATCAATATTGAATTTCATGACCATGATGATGCTTGGTGATTTCCAGAGGTTTGAAAAAAATATAGAAATGTCAAGTGTTTCAATTGCAGTACACATGGTCACCTAAAAAGGGATTGTAAACAGGGCATTCCAGAAATAATGTTTTTTTCTAAGCATAATTCTGGATTATGTAGAAGGTGTGGTAAAGGCAAGCATTGGACTAATGAATATAGATCAAGAAGGGACAGTCAAGGTAATTCTTTGCCATTGGGAAACTCCTTGAGGAGCCTCTCACAGACCCCCATGCCAAATTTGGTTCAGTCATTTGCTGTAACTATGAAGGAAACTCATTCCCAGAGCAATGAAAGAACCTAACAATGCCTATTATAAGAAAGCATACTGCTCTCGATGCTAGAAAAGCTATAGAAGAGAGAATAAAAATTTCAAGGGAAAACATAAGGCAAATATTATAAAGATTAGATTTGAACAAGGAGACCTCTTAATTAGAAAGATGATCCTTCATCAGACAACATGGCCATTCTACCTAAACTAACCTATGAAACTACAAAAGCTCTTCATGTGATCAGATAGAACTTGCCAGAAGGAAACCTCCCCAAAATTAGGGTTGGGGAAGGGTTTTGTTTTTGTCTTTTCTGGAGAATGAAGGCATCTGCTTAAGGAAACTGAAGACCACTTGACAAACGATATATCTGAAGAAAAGGACAAATTATCCAAAGATAATGTCCCAAGAAAAAGAGTAAATTGGCGTATTGGTGTATCACATCTCCAATAGGGTAAAACTTCATAAATCTTCCTTAAATGTTTGTTTCTGCTGATCTCTACAGACATATAATGCAAATGGTCTTTTTGTAGTTCCAGTCTAATTGAAAATTAAAGCTGGCTTTGAAGTTGGAATGTGGCTCTTTCCTTCTCTGAACCCAAGCATACTTGTTAAAGTAAAACTGAAAATCTCTGTCTCATGTCAGAAGAGCCACCTGATATGAGAGAAAAGAAAATAAAAAATTTAGGGACTATTGTATTGCCACTAATCTCATAATCCTTTTGTTTAGATTCCTTAAAGCTTTTCTTAGGATACAAATATTATCTCAAAATTCATAAGATTAATATATTTTAAACTTTTTGTTATGGTATTAATGACCATATAGAGTACTAACTTGTAGCATGACTAACAAAAACAGATATTGGGGTTCAAGCTAAAAGATCAGAGAAGCAAAGTAGCCAACCACAAGAGAGCTCTTACCTCTATGAAATCTTCAGACTGAAAAGAGAGAGAGTTCCTGTCTCATCCTGTCTTATATTCCTCTCTAGTGCTGGTATTAAAGGTGTCTGTCCCATTGTCTGGTCTGTATGGCTGATTAATGTGGCTAGCTCAGCTCTTTCATCTTCAGGCAAGCTTTATTTGTTAGATCAAAAACAAAATATCACTATACTAACTATTCTAGAATAAGGCTTCATCTAGCTGCTTGTACACAATTTCAGGTTTGAATCTCTATCAGGTAACTAGGAATTAAGTTTCTGTACTCTGGATGTACATAACAAATATTGATTCTTTAACTGCTTGGAGATCTACTGCATATGACATTTAAAATATTTAAGTTTTCTGCAGTGAACCATGACCATGCCTAACAGTTCAAGTCTCCAAATGGAGGATGGGGCCCCACAACAATGATTCCACAAGGAATATGATAACACCTGACAAACATCACCTAAAGATCGGCTTTGGGCTACAAACTGTTCAAGATATTTCCAAGGTGGCTAACTGAGATGATCCAGCTTCACAAACTACTCTAGCCAGGACCCGACACAAGTCCTGGCCCTTTTCTATTACAAGAGACTGAACAACAAATGATAAAGCTACCTCTCCCAGGACTTGACAATTAACCCAAATTATTCTTTTCAGAATTCCCTAAAAATATGGTTATACCCAGAGAGCAGGAAGCAAATTTAAGAACACAATGCCCACATTCCCAAGAGGTGGGGTGGGTGGTTTTTGATCTTTCATTGGGTTATGGATATTTGTCATTGTTTAGGGGGGTTGGTTACAAGTTGTTATTGGTAATAGGAAAAAATTGAACAAAGGAGATTAGATTCAGAGTTCTGCTGCACAAATAGCAAAAATCTAGTGACAAAATATTGGGGTTCAACCTGAGGATCAGAAAAGCAAAGCAGCCAATCACTAGGGAGACCTTTTACCTCTAACAAATATTCAGACAGAAAGGGCAAGATACTATCTTCAGAAATCCTCAGACTCTACACTCCATTGAGTTCCTGTCTCTTTCTCTTTATATTCCTCTCATCATCCAGTCATATTATTCCTGTCCCCATCTCCCTAGTGCTGGAATTAAAGTGTGGGACTCCCAAACACTGGGATTAAAAGTGTGACCCACCATCACCTGGATGTGTTTCTGGATCAATCTTGTGTAGCCCAGGGTAGCCTCTAACTCACAGAGATCCATTTGCCTCTTGTCTCCTGAGTTCTGGGATTAAAGGTGTGTGCCATCACTCCCTGGCTTGTATGGCTGACTAGTGTGGCTGCTTTGCCCTCTGATCTTCGGGAAAGCTTTATTTATTAAAATACAAATAATATAACACTATAGAGTTCTTGTTTTGAAAAGAAAAAAACGGGGCTATAGATATGTTAGAATATAAAGGTAGATTATTGAGTCTACTCTGAAAAGGAAAGGATATAGAAGGTAAAAAAAAGTAGATTATTGGATCTACTTTTAAACAAAAAAGCAACTAGCTGTTTTAAATAAGTTACATAGATAAGGATCTTTGTATACTGATAAAAATTTGAGATTAATTTTGTTAGAACATACTGTACATACATTTCTAATTTTTTCAAGGTATTGAACCTATACAGCTTATTTAATAATGCAATGGAAACTTTTAGCCCTTGAGAGTTATTATTACCAACTAACTCGTATATAAAGAAATGCAAGTTAGTAGTTAGTTATTACAATCAAACTTGTAGTCATATTAGGTATGTTTTCAAGGTCAAACAGAGAAATACTTTAGATAGACAGGTCATCTTCAAACACTTTAGAGATCTGCAGAATATGGCATTTAAGATATTTTAATAACATAGGTTTGTTTGCTTTTGTTTTTGTTTTTTTAAATGACAATGAGACATGTCTGCTCCTGGCAGCACCAATCTACTTCAGAGAAGATAGGCATTGAAGAAATTCCATATGGAGTTTACTTTCTTTGTGGTAAAAGTAAGCCACCAGGCAAGAAAGTGCTCTTGCCTTGACATCTAACAGTATGCTGTCCAAAATGGAGAAGAGGGACACAAAAGAAAGGACTGCCAAACTTTGTCAGGACAGAGGCAGCCCTTCAGAATATCCTGCTTCAAAGAAAAGTCTGCCAGATATGCTAGGCCTGAAGGCCAAGATGGATGCTCCAACACCACAGAGGAACTTTGGGTTAATGAATAAAGAAACTGCCTTGGCCTGTTGATAGGGCAGAACTTAGGTAGGCGGGGAGACGGAACTGAATGCTAGGAGAAAGAAGGGCAGAGTCAGAGAGAAGCCATGGATCTCCGCCTGAGACAAATGCCAGTTAGAATCTTTGCCAGTAAGCAACTGCCACCTGGCGATATACAAATTAACAGAACTGGGTTAAATTAATATACGAGTTAGCCAATAAGAAGCTAGAGCTAATGGGACAAGCAGTGCTTTAATTAATATAGTTTCTGTGCGGTTATTTCGGTTCTGGGTGGCCAGGACAAACAAGCAGTCCCGGGCCCTTCTCCTCCTCCTCCTCCAATTATTAATACCAGTTAGAACTCATGCAACACCTGGTTCACCAACTCTATTCCAAAACATTTTGAGCTTCCCCATAGTCAAAGATTAAACATAAAATGCTGTTTAGCAAGATTTTCAAGGTTCTACATACTCTTTTCTTCACTTCAAATTCTGTTCATTCTTCAGTACCTTAAGTCGTGCCTGCAGAAACAATGCCCCAACCCTGACAAGACCTACACGGTGAACAGAGAAACACTCTTGCAAACTGTCCTCTGACCTCCACAGACACGCCATGGCAAGCACATGTGCATGCACACACAAACTAACAAATGTAAAAAGATTTCTTAAAGCAATCTCTGACTGCTCTACAAATCCTAATATATTGATAGGTGGAAAGAATTAAAAAGAACATAAGTTTTAGGATATTTCTACAGAGATGATAACTGTAAATTTAACAGGGATTCCCCTGCATATACACATAGATTGACAGTAAAAAGATGTGGTGTGAAACTAGACAAGACTAATGACAGAGAAAGGTAAATTATAGACTTGCTGTCTATAATTTGATCGGAAGTACCCTGGTTATTTAAAATACCCATGCAATAAATAAATAAAAATCATATAAATATGTCACTGGCTCTACTTTTCCATAATCACCAAGTTAGTAATATTCATTATTATAAACTAGCTGAATAGAACAGAATACTATACTAATAATATATATAATAATAGAATGTTAGAGTAACCACAACCCTCTTGTACCTCATCTATGAGTTGCTTTATTAGAGGCAGTCCTTCAAGTGCTGAACTGTCACATCCGCTGGTCAAAACACGTTCAAATCCCAAGGTTAGGAGGGTCTCCAGAGCTGCCATTGGATCATGAACCATATCAAAGGCTATAAAATAAGTAAAACTGATTTGAATTTTGAACTGAACTATCCTCTAGTTCAAAAGGTTCCAAAAATGTAGTGTGCATATATACATATTATAATATGTATTATGTTGAATGGTATGCTAGATTTATACTGGCTTACAATACATAATTCATAATTATGAAATATTCATAATTTTTATTTAAAATTAGTCAAGGTAAAGCATTTAAAGCACAGAAACAAGAAAATGCTACAAATCAGAGTTTCTTCCTTTTTTTTCTTTTTGAGACGGGATCTCATCATGTAACTAACTATAAGTAGCCTGGAACTCACTATGTAGACCAGGCTAGCCTCACACTCATAGTGACCCATCTGCCTCTGCCACTAGGGTTACAGGATTAAGGGTGTGTACCACCAGGCCTGCTCCAAGAGTTCTTTTTTTCATTCCTAAGGGTTCTTCTTATTTTTTAAGAGTCAGAGTTTGCCAGTACAAAAGTCTGCATGCCACTGGTAATATGCACAGTCATTTTATCAGCACACATTTCAATAGGAGCATTTACTTGGACAAAGAGAAGAAGTAACAAGTTTCAAATTTTCAGTAATCACAAGTGTTTCTCTTTAAAATAAAACTTAAAAATTTAATTTTAAAATAACTGTTAAGTTTATACAGGTAACATTTAGCTATGACAATGCTGTAAATGTGGTCACATCTGGAAAAGTGTTCAAAGGCTGCAGACAAACTATACTGCATAAATGACACATTATACTCACCTGTCCTAGGAGAAACCTGGCCTCACTTTCACAATTATTGAGTGGTTTGTACTAAATCATTTGCCTGATATACTCAAGACTCATAGCTGATTGTTTCAACAGACAACATGAGGTTTCGATTCTGTTCTACTAAGATACTCCTTTCTCAAGTCAGTCATGGAGGCACAGGCTAATAATTCTAGCACCCAGGAGATAAGGCAGGAGGATTCCAAGTTCAGGGGAAGGGAGGAAAAGAGGGAAGAAAGGTTAAGTGGAGAGGAAAGGGATGGGACTTCTCTTTTCAGAACAATAAGAGAAGTGGCCTAGGAACCTTAAAAAAGAAAACCTGCTTCTGCTTTGGAGCTCAGCACTAGTATAAGATACAGAAATCTAGTTTACGGAGATGAGGTACTATGGGTCCTTGGGACACACTCCCTTTTCCACCCTTCACTGGACACAGGCAGCTAATGTAGTTCACAAGTTTTCCTGTTTTGGTGCCATCATTTTCCCAACAGTGGTTATGCTGCCTTATTAAATAAACAAGTGCGGAAAAAAGGGGAACCAAGAACACTATTAAAACACAAATTTTATTTCTATAAATTGTGAAAATATTTCTGTTAGACTTATTAGAAAAAGATTAAGAAATAGAAATTTGAAGTCATCTTTTAAAAGTTTAAAATTTTTTAAATATATTCTATGTGACTGCTTCATTTTTTAAAACTATTAAGAATGACAAAATTTAAACTATGTTTTCAAGTAAATGTTCACTAATTTAAAAATATTTTTCATGTTTATATTTTTTGGTGTGCCTGGCATCAAGATACTGACATTTTAATTATTGCCAGTTTTTTTTTTTTTAAGTAACATCGCTAATACTAAATCAAAACAATAGTTTCGGGTATTGTCATAAATTTCAAAGGGTAATAAATACTTTATCTTTATTTCTATACATAGGGACAGAAACTGGCAATTCACTCTAAGCCTATTTAAAAAGAAGAAAAGCATTTAACACTTTCTCAAGTATCACTGTTTTGACTAAAGATTTCTTTCTTTTCATCTGCAACGGCAGTGCCTTCTAAACACAAGTGACACTTGTCCCCCAATTTTGCCAAGGCTTAGTAAGACTTAGCCAAAGTACAGGGGAACTATAACTATTAGCATCTATTTCTTCGTAAAAAGGTCTGATTCTTGTTCACACATCTACTCTGTCTCCCCACAAGAAGTCTCTATTTGACAAAGCTGGCCTCGCTGCTAGCTCTAGCAATGGTTTTGCGTGGCACAGATAAGCCAGGAAGTACACTTCATTTCAGTGGCCATGATTTACTCCTTTTAGGGCTGTATATGATCTAAGGTAATCTAATAAATAATAATTTCAGGATTGCTACTAGGTTGGACACATACACTTTCAGGCAATGCTTACTCTCTCCTCAAGTATATGCTACCACCACCTTAACAACGTTTGGTAACAGAGTTTTCAAGTTTTCTAGGCACTGAACACCATTTCTTAGTCTATAACTAACTAGTATACCTGTGACACTACAGAACAGTGTTCAATAGAAGAGTTGTGCCATCTGGTAAGATTTGAAAACTGACACCATTTAACAAACCTATTAAAACAGAAATGACTCACCTCGGTGAAAAGTGACTGGCAGAGGACGGCAGAGAGCTATAAAAAGACAGTCATGCAACAACAAGAGGAGGCTGATTACTATATGTAGAATTCTCCTTGGGTAAAACTTTTATATTTTCTTCTGCTAAGATAGTGAACTAAAACAGTAACAAAATGGCAGCTTTATAAACTCAAAAATCCTATCTTTCCTCTAAACTCTGACTTTCATATGAAATATAACTATCTACTCCTTAGGGTACCAAACAAAAATTACATGAACTATAAAGACAACATTAAATCAATTACTTGGATACTCTCAGGATCGTCAAGAAAAACTTTAGCCTCATAATGTAGATATTTTGCATTTATCCTCTCCACTTTCTCTCCTCATTATTGACTAGAATAACTTCTCAAGTTTTGGTGCATTGGTTAATGCAATCAATGTAAATTTCTCTTAAACTCTCCAAGAGCAGAACCTGATCTACAGCAACAAAGGAGTGCCAAGAGGGATTTGCCACATATATCCTCTACCCCAAATAGTTAAACAACTTTTTTTTTAAAAGATAGGTTAGTTTAAGTATCTGCAGGTATGTCTGGAAAAATCAATTTTGTAATTTTTTTTTGCATCAGGAGAGTGTGTGTATGTGCTATAGGCTTTTACATCTCAGCTACAAATTCTTACCCACAAGAGACATGCACAGCTCTTTGTCAATGTGTCCATCTTCAGTCAATGCCCCAAATACCAAACCATCAGCACCATAAAGCTTGGCAAGACGAATGTCAGCTTTCATCACTTCAATTTCACGATCTGAATATAAAAAATCACCTCCCCGTGGTCGAATCATCACAAAAACTGGAATCTGGACACTTTGTTTTACTACTTGAAGAATACCTTTAAGAATAGAAGCAGACTAAAGTTCAACTATAAGCTAAGAGATCTGGAGAAGTTATTAAACGATTATTGGTCATATATAGTTATTCTATGTATTATTTCCAAAGGAAGAGTTGAAGAATCAGAGAAGGATAATATAAAGGGAAGGAGGACTATCGGGAATGGAGGCGGCCTTGAGTGAATGTGTAAAGAATGGGTGAAGCTCTTAGCGAATGTGTATTATTAACAAGGACCAAAGCTTCAGACCCATGGCAATCGGCAAAGCCTTCCTCTGGGTGAGGCTCAGAAGCACGGCAAAGCCTTCCTCTGGTCCAAGTTGAGCATTTACAAATGACTGACCAATGTGTGTAAAAACTAGCAACTGCAGCTTCCTCCTCCCAGATGATTGCACCCTAAGACTGTTCCCTACAGAGACCACAAGGGGAGACTAGCTTACTCCTCTACCTGTGCTGCACACAACAAACATGCTGAGGCTCCAGGTTAGGCTGATGAGGAAACACAAGTGTTTATGGTAGAAGGTAAGGAGTAGAAAAGCCAAGGGATAGAGAGCAAAGCAGAAGGGCTGAAGATACTCAAAAGCACTTGTCAGCTGATACAATAAAAACAACAATTTACCTTCCAATCTGTTGATGCTTGAGGATAAAAATATGTTTAATTAAAACCTTTGATGATGTGATTTACAACTGTAAGTATTTCTAATTGGCAGCATGGTCTTCATTTACTTAACATAACATAAATAATCAGTTGTTGCTATCTCTGTATGAGAAATTTGGTGGAAAAAAAGATACTTACCCATGCTGGGTGTAGTTCCTCCCTCCAGTAAGCCAGCACATAATTCAATCCGACCAGCACCTTTTTAAAAACACATTTTTTTAAAGTTCCTATGACAAGACAACTATTTATCTAAATATAAAAAGAACCTGAGAGCTTAACAAAGAAATCAAATTATAAAATTAGAGTAAAAAAAATTTTAAATCTCAATTGTATTCTACAATCCTCATTGTGTTACTGATAGCCAAATGAAGAGTTAATTCAAGTTAAGTCAGTTCTCTTAAAATTTGTATTAGAGTTGCCGTGCACAGGGAATAAAGACATTATTGGATAGAAAATAATAGAACGTTAACTCTCAACCAATAAGAAAGTAACATAAATTTTTGAAAACATTCCTTATTACTCTAAGTTTTAAAACTAAACAGTTACTTTGTAGTAGCTATCAAGATAATTTCAAGATGAGGTGAATATTGATAGCAAAAAAACCCTATCAAACTATTGGGGTCATGTTACAAAAAAGGTCTCAGGGACAAGGCTCTCACTAACTAAAGATAGGATATTTTAGGCATTAATAAACAAAATAACTATGATAAATTAAACACATGTCTAAATCTAGTTTTATAATGTTAAAACAACTCATTGGAGGATAGCAAATAGATGTGTTATTCTGAAAATCAGTAAATAAAGAAGGCAGTCTTTCTCCCTTCCTCTCATACTAACAAAATTTCAACACAACCAAATGATAAAAAAGTTGTTCTTTCCAGTTGTATACTAGACACTAAATAAATAAATAAATAAATATTAAGCAGGGCATGATGGTACACACCTGTAATTCTAGCACTTGTAATGCTAAGGCAGAAAGATTGTCATGAGTTCAAGGCCAGCCTCAACTACAAGTACATAGTGGTACCCTATGTCCCTCCAAAAACAAAACAACAAGCAAAATTCAACCAAATATATATATATGAATACACACACACTAAAATTATTAGATTGACAATGACTGGAAAACTTATAAAAGATAGATCAGTTTGGTAACACCTGAATCCACTGAACAATCTTAACATTATACCCATGCACACACACAAAGAAAAATACAAGATGCCCTCCTAATGTAATACAACAGGATACTGCCTATAAAGCAATTTTTAAAAATTATTTTTTATTTCTAAATTTTTATTTTAATTTTGATGTTTTGCAACAGGGTCTCTCTCTCTATAGCCCTGGCAATTCTAGAACTTGCTGCGTAGAGGAGACTCGCCTCAAACTCATAGAGATCTACTTGTCTTCATCTCCTGAGTGCTGGGGTTAAAGACATGTACCACATTGTCCAGCTTATTTAATTTTATATGTATGAGTATTTTGCCTGCACGTCTGTGTACCATGTGTATGTATGCCTGCTGCACAGAGGCCAGAAGAGGGCATCGGATTCCCTGGAATTGAAGTTAAAGACAGTTGGAAGCCACTACAAGGGTGCTAGGAACTGAACTCATAGCCTCTAAAAAAGCACCCAGTGTGTGTAACCAATGAGCCATCTCTCCAGCCCTATAAAACAATTTTATTAAAGCTCAATTCTGAATTGGACTTTAAACTCAACAGAGAATAGAGAGATTAGAAAAGAATATGAAATGGCACCACTTACATGGTCAGCAAAATTGGGACTGTGGTGCTCTGAATGATGAACATCATAGTGCATCTAACAAATAACTATGGAAAAAGAGAAAAAGAAACCAATTTTTTTTTAATATTTATTATGTATACAATAGTCTGCCTACATTCATGCTTGCAGGCCAGAAGAGGGCACCAGATCTCATTACAGATGGTTGTAAGCCACCATGTGGTTGCTGGGAATTGAACTCAGGACCTTTAGATGAGCAGGCGGTGCTCTTAACCATTGAGCCATCTCTCCAGCCCAAAAGAAACCTATTTTTAAAAAACGAGGAAATCATAAACTATGGTAGTACATGTCTGCGATCCTAGCACTTGAAAGGCCTAGGCAAGAGGATCACAGTTTGAGGTCACCCTGGGTTACAGCAAAACTTGCTCAAAACAGCCGAGAATAGGAGATGTAGCTTAGGCAGGGGGGGCACACACCTGTTATAGCAATTATCAATCCTTCATTCCTTTTTATTGCCATGAAGGGATTTTTACATTTTCAAAGGTTTCCAAAAATCAACAAGGAGTGACAATAATCAAAAGTGTCCAGCAAAATTGAAAACATGTAAATTGCTTCTTACCAAAAACATCTGCTGAAAATTACTGATCATGACTTAAAAATGGTTGAAGTTTGTAATGTTTATTTTTCATTGTCAATTTGATTAGATTTGGAATCACCTAGGAGACACATCTCTGAGTGCATCTTTGAGGGAGTTTCCAGAGAAGCTTAACTGAGGAGGAAAGATGCACATTGAACATGTGTGGCACTATTTCATAGGCTGGAGTCCCAGAACTAAAACAGAAAGGAAAGAGGAAGCCAACTGAGCATCAGCATCCACTTGTCTGCTTCCTGACTGCTCTGTGCCATGCCTTCAGAGCCATGATGGACTGTATCCCTCAAACTGTGAGCCAACATAAACTCTTTCTTCTTCAAGTTTCTTTTGACTGGTAATCTGTCACAGCAAATTTTAACTACCAAAAAGTAGTTAAAATTATTTTTCTGATCTTGAGATGATGGCTTCTCACAAAAACAAATTTGGAATACAAAATAAAACAGCACCTATGGTAAAAAGATAAGACCTCTAAAACCATCTAGAATTTTCATTTTTATTCAGTACTGGGGATTACACATGCTACAAGTGCTTTGCCACTGAACTACTTACTCAGTCCCCTGTATTTTAAACTATTTCAAATTCTTAAATTTGTGTCAAGTTCAATAAAAAAAATCATGTTAGTGAGTAAGCAGGATTATAGATGCTTGCCATAAAATGTGACCTGCTTGGGGGAAAGAGGATATTAGACAGTAATCTTCCAGTAAATTATTGGTTTTGCTTTACTTTCTAAAGCAAGGTTTCCCCATCTAGCTCAAGCTGGTCTCAAACTTTCAACCCTCATGACCTCAAGGTTCTCTGTGCTGGGATGGTAAGCATGTGCCACCATGCCACGCGCTTCAGTAGGTTTTCTAGTCAGTTGTTTCTGTCCCAGGGATGACAAGGGCTTGTTTTAGTTTTTTAATGACGTTTCACCCTATAGCCAGAAGTGACTTCACAGTGACCCTTCAGTCTCAGCCTCCCAAATGCTCAGCTTGGCCAGGGGATTTTGGAGTCAGTTCATAGGACTCATTCTCAGACCCTAAAAAGGCTATCAACCACTATTCATTATCAGTCTCCCTTACCTCCTCTTTCTGCATTCATAGCCGACTCCACCGAATCTACGCACACTTCCATAAGAAATCCATTTGGTGCTCCTAAAGTGTATGAACAACAGAAATTCTTGAAGGAACTAGCAATCCATACCAATCTTCCACTAATACTTCAGTTTTAGCTGCCTGAATGTGCAATAGAGAAACAAACAGATGGACTAAGACCCATCCATGTGGTAAAATGCCGCACTCATTCAAATCGGTGAGTCCAGACTATGAAACTGATATACAGACATACGCAAAAGAAGCCAAAGTGAAACAATTTTTAGTACATAGTAAACGTGAAATTAATCTTCCTAAACCACCGATCTCATCATTGTGTCCCAGCTCAGACTCCCAGAACGTTTCTCAATGCTAGCAGTTAAAAGGACTACATATTTAAAATGACTTCGAATCCTGGTGCCACCATTTTATTCACTGTGTGGCCCTAGACAAGTTACTTTTCTATAAAATAGAGATTTCAACTCCTGACCTCAGAGTAATCAACACTGAGATAATTTACATAAAGGGAACACCCATATATATATTATATATGAATGTTATATATATAACATTCTTGTAGACCAGGCTGACCTTGAACTCACAGAGACCCACCTGCCTCTTCATTATCGTCAATAAACTACATCTTATTTCTTCTTTATCACTCCAGTGTTCCTCAGTCTCCATCTTTGCCAATGAATATACTATCCCAATGATAAAATCCTTCTAGTTTCATCTTCAAATGCTAAACTTCTCCAAGAAGTCATATTTCCATGTTTTTTTTTCCCAAAATAGAAAAATCTATCTCCTTCTTCTGTACTCCAATAACTTATATATTTCTCATTCAAACCTCAGTTTCACCTCTTATGAGATACACATCTGATCTCTACTGGTTGACAGGAAGTTCCTTAGTAAGGTCATTATTTAAGAGTTCTTTGTCTTCATAGCTCAGCAAGCACAGGACCTACCATGCTAACAAGTCACCCGAATATATCCTAAAACTTTTACACGTTAATATGAAAAAGAACGGTGTAAGCAACTTTGGGTTTTTCCTGTAAGTTATTTTTAGTTAAAGATTTGAATGTTGGGGCCTAGGAAATGGTTCAGTGGGTAAAGCCACTTACTGTGCAAGCCTGACAACCCAAGTCCATCCCGATGTATTTAAAACTGGAAGAGCTAATGCCACAAAGTTGTCCTCTGAGCTCCACACACTCACTATGCCACATGCACCCACCCCACACATTAACGATCAATACACTCATACTTCATGTACTGCGCTCTGGAAAAAGTCACCATATTGTGGTACTGGTTACTAATGGGCAGTGAATTTGTAATTATTTTTACTTTTCTATATTGCTTGCCTTTTTTGACCTAACATTGCTTTTATGATGAAAAATTACTTTGAAAAACAATAATCTGTCACCTCCTAATATGAAGTTACAATTGTCGTTTATTTAATAATAGACTGTCCGCCCCTTGGGCTGGAGAGGTGGCTCAGCGGTTAAGAGCATTGCCTGCTCTTCCAAAGGTCTTGAGTTCAATTCCCAGCAACCACATGGTGGCTCACAACCATTTGTAAAGAGGTCTGGTGCCCTCTTCTGGCCTGCAAGCATACACGCAGACAGAATATTGTATACACGATAAATAATATTTAAAAAAAACTAATAATGCACTAACTCCACAAATCTGATAGCCACATCAACAGTCACACCAATGGGCCTGACAATGCTGAACAATTATCAGTAGCTTCACACAAGAGGATGGGAATGGCTACAAATACTACAAAAGGAGCCCGGGCAACAACGTTTTTTGTAGGGATCAAAAAGGACGTTTGAGGCAGTAGTGCTCAAAGTAAGATACTCCAGGTAGCTTTGGGGACTCTGAGCCTGTGACTTTGCTTGCCTTTTTCTCCCTTAGCCTCTCACCAGTGGAAACGTGTCGGATGGAAGTGTAGGTATGAGAAACCAGCTATCTTCCATTATTAAAGAGATCTGCAAAATCTTCCACATTAAAGAGACTTGCAAAACACAGAGCACTGCCACTTATACTATTTTATTTAGGGATATTTATCCTTCATAAAAGTTATACGTGTTAATATATAATAGGTATATTATGGCTATTTTTAAATTTATCAGTCAATACATACTTTTAAGGACAGTAAGTCCTAAGAAAAACAAACGTGAGAACCGCTGGTTTGGAGAACCAAGAGTTCACTGAGGGGGAAGAGATTAGCCGTGATAGCCAGACCTGAAGGACTCCCGCAGGAAGCAACGAATCCCGCATAACCAACCCAAAGGCTGTGCGAACAGACCCTACCAGTCACCGCACGTTTATTATCTACCGCAGCGACAGGGTGGTGGGAGGCGACGGTGCCCTCTTGTGGCCCAAGGGGCTTCGGGGAGTAGGGGGGAACTTGCGAGAAAGCGTGACCCGAAGCGTGGGGACTCGCGGGAAGCGTCACTGCCTGGGACCCACAGGAGCTGAGGAACCCACCCGGGGACGACCGGCAGACCACCCCCTGCCCGGCCGCCTTCCGCACCCGCCTTCCCCGACGGCATCCACGCCGGTTTCCGCTCGCAGGAAGCCCCTTTCTTCATGCTTCCCGCCTTCCTCTCTCGCTCGCCTTCGGTTTCCACCGAGTCCCCGCGGCTGCGCGAGCCACCGAGGAAGCGCGTTCCCGACGCCCTCGCCCCGTAGAGTCGTAGGCGCAAGCGCAGTAGCCAGCCTCCGGGGAGGGGGGCGCACGCGCGCGGTGTCTGACCCGGAAGTGTTCCTCCTTTCCGGGGATGAGAAGGGGAGAGCACATCGCTGGGCGTTCCGGCGGAGGCGGTGTGCTGTCAGTATGCAACGGTTGCTCCTTCGGTCCCTGAAGGCCTTCACGGGGAGCCGCAGTGTCGGGCTCCTAGTCCCTAGGGCGGCGACCAGAGCACAGGTACCCACTGCAGCTGGCTCCCATCACGGAAGCCCGGCTGGGGTCAAATAAAAGCTATAATGACGTTAACGAACCGCCCCGCCGGTTGTTATCTCCTTGTCATTTCACGACACATTTCATTTCCTCGTGTCCAGACAGCCCCCTGAATGCAGATCCAGAAATACTGCCCCCTGTGTGTATTACTGGCCAATTTATTTAGCTTTTATGTTTCAATTTCCTAATCTGTAGAATGGGGTAATTACTACCTCACAAAGTGTTGGAGAGGATTAAATTTTTTCGTATACATCAGACTTTTAGCACATGATAAAAGCTCAGTATTTTTTGCACATTTGGTGTTTGCTAAAAGTGTCATGAACTACTGTATAACCCCATTCTACAGAGAAGGGAATTGAGGCTTATTTTAAGTTGCTTGTCTAAGATACCCACTTAATTAGAAGTAGGAAACTGAACAAACATCTTCTTACTGGTAGGCTTAGAACCAAAGAGGACATGTATTCTCGTATCTGATAATTATTAGTAAAAGGTGAACGATTTGGGGGATGGGAAGAGAAAGCAGAGAATTCTAGTCATTATAATTGTGTTATGATCTAGGAAGAGGAAAAAGAAATGCTTACATGGCCCCTGCCCTGGGGTAGTCAGTTTATTCATTGTTGACTCACTTGTTAAATATGTATTGGGTCTTGCTATGTAAGGGGCCAGTGCCATAAACAAAGGCAATGGTAGAGAGGGGAAGAGAGAGAACAAGATCAACCAGAACCTGCATACAGAGCTCCCAGCTTAGTGAGACCCACGGACCTGAAGACACATGGCAGTGTGTTAAGAGTTGTGGTTGGGGAGGTCCTTGTGCTGTGAGAGTGGCCTGTTGTGAGGCTCTGGGAAGTTTGGGGAGTAACAACACAAGCCCAGATCAACAGTGGGCAGTATCAGTCAGGTGAGTGTGTGGGAGGGGATAGCACATTTAGAGGCTGAGAGGAGAAAGAGACCCATTGGAAAAGGGTCCTGGTGGTCCAGTTGAGAGATGGCCATCAACCATAGCGGGAGCTGTGGAAATGCAGCCTTCATGAGGAACTTTTCTCCAGGCAAATTGAGGCCAAGTGTGGGTAGCAGTCTTTCCCCGATTCTTTGGTTGTAATTTTCTTTCTTGCTCCTCAGTGTGGTTGCAGCTTTGGCAGCAGGCATCCTCTGAGGCCAGGGCAATATGGCACCGTCACTGAAGTGGCTTTGCAATCCGGAAAAGGTGCGGTGCCCCTTCCCTCGAAGGCAGCTGAGCAGGCAGTGGGCCGATGGCTTCTGGTCTGCAGTGGAACAGTCGCTGGAGCTGTTATCCTTGGAGGAGTAACTCGGTGAGTCATTTGCTCTGGGTGGACCAAGTTGTCAGTGGGAAAGGGGTTTTGGGCATCCTCTGGTTTAGCTCTCTCAGTTTACAGTTGGAGAAGCTCTCTTGCTTTATCTTAGAACAGGCCAGTGTTTTATTAGTAGGACAGGATTCCTTCTTCACTGGTAGCTGGGCATTGTTCCTCGCCAGTGTTCAGATTGAGCTCAACTTTCACCCTGCAGTTTGTTTGCTTAAATTAAACACAATAAGGTTTTCCAGGCTTATTTTGTACATTTCTTGCCTTGACCTTTAGATTAGGAACCCCAATTCTTTTTTGGTGAAAGTACTTTTTAGTGTGTGTGTCTGTATGTGCATGTGCATCTGCATACATGTGGAAGTCAGAAGATGACTCTATGCTTTGTTCCTAGGTGCCGCCCACCTTTTCGTTGTTGTTGTTTTTGTTTGTTCGTTCGTTTTTTTGAGACAAGACCTGTCACTGACCTTGAATTTGTCTCTACCTGTCGAGAACTGGGATTACAAGTGTGTGTTATTGTACCTGTTTTTGTTTGTTTGTTTGTTTGTTTGGACGTAGGTTCTGGGGCTTGTGTTCAGGCAGGCACTTTATTGGATGAACTACCCCTCCAGCCCCTACTTTTTAGTTTTAATGAAGTGTGTGTGTTTATCTTCATATTCATTATGCTCTGTTTCAAAATATGGTGTTATTAAACCTCGGCTGTTATGGTAAATTGCAACAAATTTAATATTTTTTGTACCTATACTTCTGCAATAAGTCTCTTTTCCTGATGTGGAGAATGTTAGTTTTAGCTAGTGTTATATATAACTCAGTGGTTGAATGAATACTTAGTGTGTGCAAGGCCCTGGGTTCAGTCCTTAGCACCAAAATAATGAGAATGTTTTTTATGTATTTATTACACATTTCTTTAATGTAAACATTGTTTTTGCCTGTATAGAAATGCTAGTGAAAGCATTGCGTGGGATGAAGTCATGGTGGCACATGCCTGTAGTATCAGCACTTGGGAATGGAGGAGGCTAGCCTATTCTACCGCAGAGACCCTGTTTCAAGAAAGAAAAAAAAAATCAACAAACAATAAATGGGGTGGGGTTAAATAAAAGACTTGAGAGAATAAACTAAAAGTATAAAGAAAAAAAAGCTAGCATTCAGGGCCTGGTTTGTGCAAGAACCTGGATTCCATACCCAGCAATGCAAACAAAAAAGGAAGAGGAAAGGAATTCATACCTACGGGTTAAGTTCACATCTACTTGTTGCCATAGACTATTTGTGAGTAGTCTAGACTCTTACACTCACATTTTCTATCTTAAGGCTGACGGAGTCTGGCCTCTCAATGGTAGACTGGCATTTAATAAAGGAGATGAAGCCACCCACAAGCCAAGAAGAATGGGAAGCAGAATTCCAGAAATACCAGCAATTTCCAGAATTTAAAATGTAAGTGTTAGAAAAGAGTCAGGTAAATGTCTTTGTGTGTGATGAAGCCATGTGTGTGTGTAGCAGGCGTGGAGACGTGGTTTCTCACTGAACCTGGAGCTAAGCTCACTGCTGGCAAGTCTCAGTGCTTTTCCTGTCTCTGTTCCCCACAGCACTAGAGTTACAGGAACACACAGCCACACCCAGCTGGGATTTGAACTCAACTCCTTGTGCTTGTGCCTTGAGCATTCTTACTCACTGAGCCATCTCCAAAGTCCCTCAAGTAAATATCCTGTCTTAGGGTTATGCTGCTGTGATGACACACCATGATCAAAGGCAGTGTGGGGAGGGGTTATTTCACAGTTCCATATGACGGTTCATCATTCACAGCAGTGAGGGCAGGAACCGGGAGGCAGGAGCTGATGCAGAGGCCCTGGAGGATGTTTACCACTCTAAAGGCAGTGGAACCTGGGGGAGTGGAGCCTAAAAATGAGGTGGACTGAAGTCTCATGCAATAACCAACTTTATTCAGAACATCAGACAATTTATACTTTTAGGGTTAAGAAGGATCACGTGAGTAAGGTATTCAATCAAAGGACAAACCACACATGGCAGAAACATGTTTTTCATAGAGGCACTTCAAAGACCTCACTACTGAACACACATATTCTCTCTCTCTCTCTGTTTCTCTCTCTCTCTCTCTTTCTGGACTGTTGGGTTCTAAGTATTTAAATATTTTGACAACTTCATTCAGTATAATTGGTATGTAATAGATCATACATATTTAACACGTACAGTTGACATCTGTGCCTGCCCATGAACCCTCTACAATCAATATGAGTCAATCAGTCAGACCAGGTTTCTCATGCTTCTTTCATTGTTCCAGCTTGACAATCCTTACCCTGCCCACCTCCAGACACAACTGACCTGTGCCCTTTCATCATACAGATTTTGGAATTTCATATAAATAAATAAAATCATGTCATGCATAAGCTCTGTTGTCTGGCATTTTTTCACCCAGAAACAAGGTTTTGAGGATCCTGCTCACGGGAGAACATACCAGTGTGCAGTCCTTTCCATTGCAGGACTGGTCCCATCGGGTGGATGTGCCATACACTGTCCACCATATGCTGGTTCCTGGGGGTTTTCCTTGTCATTTTCAGCCTACTTTCTTATAGAACTCAGAACCATCAGCCCAGGAATGGCACCACCCTCAATGGGCTGGGCCCTTGCACATCAATCACTAATTAAGAAAATGCTCTACATGCTGGGTGGTGGTCGCACATGGCTTTAATCCCAGCACTGAAGAGATAGAAGAAGGTGGATCTTAGTGAGTTCAAAGCTAGCCTGGTCTACAGAGTGAGCTCCAGGACAGCCAGGGCTGTTACACAGAGAAACCCTATCTCAAAAACCCAAAGAGAGAGAGAGAGAGAGAGAGAGAGAGAGAGAGAGAGAGAGAGAGAGGAGAAAAACCCAATAGCCTTTCCTCTTTTTTCATTTTTGACTTCCATTTCACCTAGCCTGAATCATGACATGACACTGGCAGAATTCAAGTTCATCTGGTACATGGAATACTCACACCGAATGTGGGGTCGAGCTGTAGGCCTTGCATACATCCTGCCTGCTGCCTATTTCTGGAGAAAGGGTTGGCTCAGCCGTGGCATGAAAGGGCGTGTTCTTGCCCTCTGTGGCTTAGTCTGTTTCCAGGTAAGATTTATTCAAGATTGGGAAACCAGAGATGCTCAAAGAGCTTCCTACTGGGTATTATTTAAGGACATCTATGAAGCACTACAATAGCATTTTAGTGCCATAGGCTTGGCTTTAAGTCCCAGTTCTGCCACTTAAGGCAAGCTATCTGACTTTTGTCATATATGATTTCCTTATTTATTCTGGGTAGAGACAGGAATAGTACCACTTAGGAGTACAGATATTAAATGAGATAATACCTATAAAGCAGTTAGTTGGGTGTCTAAAATCAGTAAGGTCTCAATAAGTATATTTTCTTGTGCCACTAGAAGTAGAGTTCATGTCCCCACTATGATTCTCTTCCAGGTTCTCTTACATTTTTTTCTAACTTGTCTGCTATCTTAGAAAGAGTGATCCCTACTGTAGAGTGACTACAGAGGCAAACAGGAAAACTCTAAAAGAAATAGTTCGGGGATGAAAGTTGGGATACAGATGTAGCTGATGTTCAAGTATAAGTGGTATTTAAAATCATGTAAGCTGGACTTTTCTTACGGAAGAGAACTTCAGGATATTCTCACAGTTAACGCCAAGACAAGAAAAGGAACTAGAGAAGACACCTGCAAGTATTTGGGACAAAATGTAAAGGTCCTGATGGTGTCACAGCATCAAAGAAATATCAACATTTGACCATTAGGAAACTAGGTAGTTAATTTAACTGGAGGCAGTGGGTGAAATGGTTGTGTCTTATCTGATAAGACTGGAATTGATGTAGTTGGGTTATTTGCTAGTTAAAGCAGAGGACCATGGAGTGTGATGCATTCTGTGAGCTTTCTAAACATAAACATGCATTTTGTTGGGGAATGGTGAGATTCTCTTGTTATTGTTCGGTTGGTTTGGTTTGGATTTATGAGACAGTCTCATGTGCTAAATCCGGCCTCCAACTTGCCGTGTAGCCAAGTATGACCTCAGATTGCTGATCCTGCTCCCTCTACTTCCCAAGGACTGGAATTAAAAAGTCTGGGCCACCATACCTAGTTTAAACATGCACTTTCTTTACCAGTCTTCCTCACTCTCCTTTTGCACTCTCCTCCCTTCCTTCCTAAGAGCTGAAGTCTTTCTGTGACTGAATTTGGAATTTGGAGTTTAAATTTTTTCATCTCCAGTTTCCAGTTTCATTTTTCTTAGAGAGTAGAAATACATTTTTGCAAAGCAATCTACATGCAAAATCTTACATATTTGTATGCCTTCCCCCAGGCTTTTTTGTTTGTCTTATACCCACCTATCTTGACAGTAATTGTTTTTAAACAGTTAACCTTTATTAAGCTTTTTCCAAATATAATCTAGTTTTCATAGACCAAAATACTCTGTTTCACTGGTTTACATGTTAAATTATATCAAGTAGTTGTAAAGTTTTGAGTGCAGATAAACTCTTGTGTGATTTCATATACCTGAACTACACAAAACATAAGTCTAAACAGTGGTCAACAGAATTGCCAACAGTTCACACTTCCTGAACACTGGCTATGAACACTAGAAGGGTGTGGAAACTAGAAGGTTGGGAGGATGTTCTTTCTGATACTGTACTTTCTCAATAGAACCTAATAGGTCAAACCTTGTTTGATTTGCCCCTCTCTTCTTGAATTCTAGGGTCTCTTGGGTTGGTATATGGTGAAAAGTGGGTTAGAAGAAAAACCAGAGTCCTATGATATCCCTCGGGTCAGTCAGTACCGCCTCGCAGCCCACCTGGGGTCAGCACTTGTTCTTTACTGTGCCAGCCTGTGGACCTCACTGTCCCTGCTGCTCCCTCAGCACAAGGTAAGCCCTTCGGCCTCGCTACACAGCTACACATCTGCACAGGTGCTGCTCCCTCAGCACAAGGTGAGCGCCAGTCGGCCTTGCTACAAGCTGCACAGGTGCTAACATGCAGGGAGATGGAAATCTGGTTCTAATACAAAGTTAGTAAGTCAGATTCCCTCTAACAGCTGCTGCTCCCATTTTGGCTATTATGAAGAATGTGTCTGTGAGCTGCGTGCACAGCTAGCTCTTTGAGACATGGGTCTCAACTCTGGGATGGATGTGTATGGATGCATCTGCAGAAGTGAAGCTGCTCGGTGACAGAGACTGAATATCTTATCAGCATTGTCTAGTGAGGAGTGTGAAAACACAGATTTTAGGAAAAAGGCAAGGAGAACTGCCAGTAAGGATCACCCCACCACTTTAGCCCTGGCTCCCCAGTGGAGACTGAACAGCCAGACAGGAAGTCCAGAGCAAGAGCTGTGGCTGCACTTGTGCTGGGGAACCGTCTCAAGCTACAAACTCATTTTCCCATTTCTTTCTGACCTTTTTTTATCACTTGTTTCTTTTTAGGTTTTTCAGTTCAAAGCTTCTCTTTGTAACAGCCCTGGCTGTCCTTGAAGTCGCTTTGTAGGCTGACCTCAAACTCACAGAGATCCATATGCCTCTGCCTTCCTCGTGCTGGCATTAAAGGTGCACCACCACACCAGGCTCATCTTTTTTCTGATATTTACAAATAGTGATTGTTGGGTTTGGTGAGATGGCTCAACAAGCCTGGAAACCTGAGTTCAATCCTTTAACCCCACATGAAGGTGGATGAGGAGAACAGACTACACAAAGTTGTATTTCTATATCTACACGCGTGCTGTGGCATGAGTGTGCACACACACATACATATGCAGCAATAATTTAAAATGCTTAATTTAAAAAGTAATTATTAAATAAATATTAATGCGTGAGTCAGCCTGGATAAGCTGTTCATGGAGAACATTTTGATGTGACATCAGATTTTTCGGTAGATTACCTAATAGGTATTTAGAGCTAGGACTTGGGTCCCAGTAAGGACTGGAGATGTTCACAGGAAAGCCAAATATTGAAACCTTTTCATAGTAAATAGTCCTTATCTGAAAATTCTTCTTCCTCCGACTTCCAAGCTGAATTTATAAATGAATTGCCTGCATCCACAGCTGTCTGCTGACCCCTGCTGTTGCGCTCCAGCCCTCAGGTCTTCCCAGTCCCTCAGTACTCACGTACGCCCACACTCTCGCACCCCCCAAACACTGGAATTGAACTGTGCTAGGCTACTTACTGATACTCTACCTAATTATAGAAAGAATTTGAAATGACTATTAAATGATATAGTGTCATGTTCTCTACTGCAGTAACACTAGCTACTGGGGGCTATTTAAATTTAATTAATTGAAATATCTGGGAAGATACATAATAAATGTCTAACAATGAAATAGATGTATTTAGAACATTGTCTGCTGGGGTACTTATCCTACATTAGAACAGTGTCTGCTGGCTACTTATCCTATGTTAGAACAGTGTCTGCTAGGTACTTATGCATGTTACAACAGTGTCTGCTGGGTACTTATCCTATGTTAGAACAGTGTCTGCTGGGTACTTATCCTATGTTAGAACAGTGTCTGCTAGGTACTTATGCATGTTACAACAGTGTCTGCTGGGTACTTATTCTATGTTAGAACAGTGTCTGCTGGGTACTTATCCTATGTTAGAACAGTGTCTGCTGGGT
>PVIU01020757.1:0-32036 GCA_004026605.1 Ondatra zibethicus | reverse complement strand
TTCCCTCTGCTTCTCCTTCCTTCCTGAGGACATACACACACTTTGAGCCTTGCAGTGCCTATCAGATAACTCTTCTGTGAGGCTTTAACAATTTTGGGAAACCTAGGGCCACATAATCTCCAAAATATTTCCAGTAAATAGTTGAATTTTCAATGCACTTTGGCTGCTTATTTTTTTGAAAACAACTGGATTAGCTATTACTAAACTTCCTGGTCCATGTAGTTTCTACTCATAATTGGTGCTACTAATTTTAGTTATTTTTTCTGCTATATTTTAAAAACTGTCTGTTTTTTTCTACCAGACTGTACTGGGGATAATGATTAAATATTCCCAGTCCTTGCCTTGAAGGACAGTTTATTGAAGAGACAGTTTGAGTGAGTTGCTCAGGTAATGCAGGTTCTCAGTGTGAGTGGAGCAAACCCAGAAGGTAGAATGTGAATTTAAAAATAGTTTGCCTGGAGTGTGGACCACACACAGAGTGCATTTGACCGAGAGTTTGACCACATTTATCTTACTATTTACCATTAATTCTCGCAGGTTGTGGGTGGATGATGTGTTCCTTGTTAGAAATTCATTCTGGAAGTGTCTGGTTCTACTTTATCCTAGTTTATATGGAAGTAGCTCAAGTTCAACTTGCTGGGCCTGAGATTCCATGCTTTATATTCCTGTTTTAATTCAGTGGACCTGAAACAAGTCACTTGACTTGTAACTCAGCTTCATGAGCCTTGCATTTTGTTTTTCTCCCTTTATCTGGCCAACCAGAAGGATGGGGTTGGGACATTTGGCCTCAGTCTTTATATTCACTATAGGGCTTCAGACGTAGACTTCACAATCTTTAAATACAGTCAAGAAAGGCCTTGGCAGGATCAAATGAATATATTCATTGTATAGTCTTCAATACCACTGTTTTCCTGACTGTATTTTGACATTTTTTTCTCTATAATCCAAAACCCTCTAGAAGTGGTGTACATTGGTCTTCAGCCTGGGAGAGGTCCTCCTAGGTCTGTTTCCTGCTTTTCTTTGACAGGAAAGAGGATGAATAGGTGGAGTGTTAGGGTTCCTGGTGATATCAATGTTTGTTTTGTTGGATCCTTGTGTGTAGATGGGCACCAGAGTTCTTCAGAACAGGCACAGTAGAAGTTGCATTTTCAGAGCATGAGGGTGCTTGTGTGTGTGATTGTCCATTGGCAGCTCTTTTGGTAAGAGAGTAGTCCAAAAAGGTAGTTTGAGTGTGAGAGACAGAACTAATTAGAGAGAGAGCAAACCAGTAAATCTATGATTGCTTTCAGTAATAAATGCTAATTCATGACCCTTAAGATAATGTATGAGTAGATTTGAAAGTCATTTTTGACAACCATTTGCAGATCACCTAATGCAAATCGGCAGAATAATTAACATAAATGTATGAATGCTTCCTGAGAATTGAATAAAAAAAAAAAAGAATTGTGGCAGGCTCTGTAGGCTTTGGTTGTGTTGATCTTGACAAAACCCGAACTGTGAACATTGAGGTTGGGAGGTGGGGGGTATCAGCCTCCCAAGCCTTGTACTCCATTATAGGTTGTTAAATGTGTTTAATATTTGTTCTGATGGCAAGTGATGCTGAGTGAAGTAGGGAATACTCTGTGCCCTTTATCCAGAGTCAAGGATTGGGGAAGAAAAAGCATGGTGTTCTTTGTAGCCACTTAAAGATGCTAGATGAACTGGTCTTTTAATAGCATGGGGAAAAATATGTAGCATGGTTCTTAAGTCCAGGATTATAAGGAATGCATTCTCTTATATGTTGACTTGCTTGTTAAATATTACTAAATCCTTTGATGGGAGATGTGTTCGTTGTAGCAAAAAAAGAGCAGGGCAGGAAGGTGATGATACAGACATCCATATCACTGACTTTTGACAGGACAGAACATAGTGTATGTCAGAGTGCTTGGTAAAGTGTAAAGGATGTGCACCAATTTCTTTGTTTTGTTTACAAAAGAGGTGCCAGAAAACACAAATCATTGTGTCCTGTGTGTGTGTGTGAGAGAGAATATGAATGTGGGAGGGTTCTGTGTACAGATGCACACAGTCTGTCTAATAGGCTTAATTAATTGCTATGTAATTGCTATGTTTCTTAGTACTGAGGGGAGACTCAGCCTAAAATTCTGGTTTGAACTTTTTTACATTTTAACCGAGTGACCTCTGTTTCTTCATCACAGTTGAGTTCCAAAAGAGTGTCTTACAAATGAGGTACTGAAAATGCTGTACTTGACAAAGCAGAGAGTAACTCATAGAAAAACTCACGGAACAGGCCAGGAGAGGAAGAGAGAGTAGTCTCTTCCCTTTCAATTCCTGTTCATCATTTAATTGTCTTCTGTTTTCGTTTAGTTTCTGTAGTCAGTTCTGGTCAGAAACATTTGACACACTCCTACTGAGTAACCAAGAAGTGATTTATGAAAAGAGTGAACCAGATGTTGTAGTAAGGGATGGTAAGAGCCAGAAACTCAAGAGATGAAAGCAATATGGAGAGACTACTCAGCAGCAGTTTGTGGTCTCTTGAAGGGGACATTGCATATCTGAGTAGCTACTGTGGGAACACAACTCCTGCTTTTTCACTGCTGCCTCTGTCTTGTCTTGGCTAAGCAGTAAATATAAGGCAAAGGCCAAGATGTTCATGAAACCTATACCTGACAGCCTTCAGGGCAGTGCCCAGCAGATGGGAAGAGGGAGAAAGAAGGTCTGGCTCTGTTTCTAGCAGTAGGAAATAATCACAACAACAGTAATAAATCTATATCTATGTTAATTATATTAAATTATTAATTAATATATTAATAACAACAACAATAATGACTATCATCATCCTTTTTAAGGGCTCCAGGAATATATCCAAAGAGATAAGTGTTGACTGCTCTTGCCTCAAACAATCTAAAGAAACACAGCCAGTGTAGCTCATATTTCATGCATTATTTGTCTTTTTTATTTAAGGGGTAATTACATAAAGATTTTTCAGATGACCAGGAGGAAAGGGCTACTTCCTGACTCTGCTGTTTTTCTTTTTTGTTAACTTTATAAATTAAAATCTCTTGGGACTGGAGAGATGACTCAGTGGTAGGTTAAGAACACGTTCTGCCCTTGCAGAGAACCCTAGTTTCCAGCACCCATGTCAGGTGGTTCACAACCGCCTGTAATTGCAGGCCCACGGAGTCTGGCTCCCCTATCTGCCTCCTTGGGCAACTGCATTCATGGGTACATTTCCATGCACAGATGCAGACCCCCCCCAACTCATCATTAAAAATGAAAATCTTTGGGAATGAATAGATGACTCAGCATTTAGGAGCTCTTGGCTCTTGGTGTTCTTACAGAGAATCTGAGTTCAATTTCCAGAAAATATCTGGGGGGATCCTGTTTCTCTGGACTTCTTGAGAACTTGCCTTCACATATACATAACTACATTCACACATACACATACTCTTTTTTTTTTTTTTTTTTAAGAAAAATCTTTGCTGTTTTTGTAGTATAAGGGACTGGCAGAAGTGTGATGATCATACCTACAATCAGTCTCCAAGAACAAGTCCTTGGATGGGGATAGTAATAAAAAAAACAAAATTCTTAAGTGCTTTTCTTGCATATTTTTAATTGTTTAAAGACAGTAAAGGTACTAACTTCTATAGGTTATTAATTGATAATAATTACTAATTTGTAGTTACATTCCTACTGGAGAGAGACATTTTCAGAGATCTGATATTCATAGTGAGATTTATAGAATAGTCATTATAATTTTCAAATTAACTCCATTAAAATGAATTAGCATTCACATTTCAGTGTTATATTTATATTTCAAGGTATTGTATATCACCTTATTAAAAGTCATAGGGCTGGGGAGATGGCTCAATGTATAAAGCTCACAAGTGTGAGCACTGGAGCTCAGATCCCTACCCCCTCGTAAATGTGGGCTCATAATTTCAAGGCTCCAAAGGTGAGAGGGATCCTCAGAATAGGGTGGCTAGCTATATTAGTGAAATCTGTGAGCTATGGGTTCAACTGAAAGAGCCTACCACAATGAATATGGAGGAGAGTGAGCAAAGACAATTCCTGACATTCACTGTGGACCTCCATATGCACATTTTTTTACATGTACCCACACATGTGAAATAGACAAACCACCTAGAGTAGATCATTGGGTCCAGAATCACCGTTCATTGTAACATCTGAGGGCTCTATATTGCTTGACAGTTATTTAAGATACCTGGGTAAAAATTCTAGCATTTATTTGAATTTTCATGATTGTTTATGAAGACAGCAATAAAATCTAAACAGAAAAGCAAAATGGAGTGAGGATGGATTTGCAGTTCTCGCTCTTACTCCCCTTCCTTCTCTCCCTGTTCTTAGCAGACTTGTTGGGAGGAAAGCTACCACTTCTCATTCTGTTCTTTAAAACTTAGATGCCCAGAGTGAGGCTTTTTATGTCCTTTACATTGTTGGAGGGTTGAAAAGGACATGGCAAAAGGCACTTGTGTTCAGAAATGTGAAGTTTTTAGATTTAGAAATATATATTGAATATGGTGAAAAGAAGAAAAACATCCCCTAACAATAATTTGTTGTTTCTCATGAGTGACAGAGAGAACTAAACTAGCCAGGCCCTGGTAATAAACACTGTGGATACTGTGGTCCAGAGCATAACTTGTGTCTACCAAGGATCTTTTGTCTGTTTTTGCCCCATTTGCAGGCTGGAGAAAAAAATGTTTTAGGTTTTAGGTCTTCTCCTCTTGTTTATTTCTGAAACTTATCAGTATAAGGGTATTGCCATTTCCAGAATGCAGGGAGAAGGCTCTGTTAAGTTTCAGTTATTTTCCCATGATGCAGTTGCACTTGTTTCTCAGAGGTGTAGGGTTACAAGTCGGTGTTTGGTAGATTTATGCTCATGGGCTTCCTAATATGTGAGTAGTTTTTGGGCTTATTTGCCTTTGAAATGGACCATCTTTGGTCTAACTTTCTAAGTGTCCTCTGTAAATAGCATTTTGACTTTCTGTGGGTGTTTCTCTCAGCAGGTCTTTTGGTGCCTGCTAAGTCTGGGCTGGTGTCTAGTTTTGTTATCTGGGAGACCAGCAAAGGAATTGTGCTCTAATGTGCTGCTGCCATTTTTCATTCCAGGGACAGGAGAGAGTGGCAAGAGTACCTTCATCAAGCAGATGAGGATCATCCATGGATCAGGATACTCTGATGAAGACAAGAGGGGCTTTACCAAACTGGTTTATCAGAACATCTTCACAGCCATGCAGGCCATGATCAGAGCTATGGACACTCTCAAGATCCCATACAAGTATGAACACAATAAGGTAAGTGGACATGTTGAAACATTTGGCAAAGTGGTTCATGAATGGTGCCTCAGCACTTCTAGAATGGACAGTAGATGTTAGAAATGCACTCATTTCCCCCCTCCTTCCTATTCTCTCTCCTCCCCCTCATTTCCTCCTCCTCCTCTTTCTCTTTGCCTTCCTTTGTGCATGGGTGCACAGGTACATCTTGTAGAAACCAGAGGTTCATGTTTCAATGTCTTCCTCTATCACGCTCCACCTTATTGGCTTGTATAGGTTATAAAGCAAGAGATAGCCTAACAGTTATCTGACCTGTTTGATACTAGGAAATAGTTCACAGTTGCAAAATTGGTTCTATCTTTTGGAATGCTGCAGCACTATTGAAATTTCGCTTGCTATTGCCTAAGTGTTATTTCATTGAATGGGAAATTTTTCTGGCTATGGAAGGATCTGTGAACCAGATGGCATAGCACTGAGTGTCTTTTTATAAGCCTCTCTCTATTCTAAGGATTCCAAACTCAGGAAGCAACTTGTAATAAATTGCAGTAAGTTGCACACTTTTACCAAACCAAGATTAATTTTGCCTTCAATGTAGGTATCCATTATCTGGTCTTTGGGAGTTCTTTAGTAAGCAAGCATGCTGCAGACTGAAACTTCCCTCTTCCCAGAATTCTCATTGCCCTGCCTCTGCTTCCTGCCTGGTTGCCCCGCCTATACTTTCTGCCTAGGTATAGACCAATCAGCTTTTTATGAAACAAGTACAAGAAACAAATCTTTACAAGGTAGAACCATTGTCCCACAGCACTCTTTTGATTAAATTCTTTGTCTTGGTCTAGAATTTGGTTGTTAATAGAAAGGAAGCAACCCACTGCCTCTGAGTAAGCATGGCTAGGGAATTGTCTGAAGGTACAGCTTGGAGAAGAAGGTCTGGATTTTGAAGTTGGTGTTGTTCCTGTATTCCTGTTTTAATTGTTTCATATGTGCATGCATTATCTAGTCAGATTGCAAGGTCCCTTGCAGGAAGCAAGCATGCTCTTTGGTAATGTTTTCCCCTACAACATGTCAGGTAAAAGCAGAGACTTTTACTCATTAAGTAGAGCACTTCTGATCAGGAGTATCCTGGTATCCCTTTGCAGCTGGTTTCTGATTTCTGTGAACTGTCAAGTCAGGGTATCAGGCAGTGTAAAAGTATCGATAGTCTGTCCCATTGTCAGTCTCTGCAAGAAAAAAAGCACCCAATTTGGTGCTGTTATGGGAAAAGAAATGATGTTAAGGACTCACCTTGTGCTTCCATCAAGCTGACAATTCCATCTTTCCTTTTGTTCTATATTTTGAGCTTCCCTGATTTGAAAATCTAAGATCTCAAATGTTATGCTGCTCTTGGTGGAGGGCAAAGGATAGCTTGCAGGAATCAGTCCACCTCCTCCCCCTACCCCTGTAAGTCCTAGAGATTGAACTTAGCTTGCCAGTGTATATGACAAGTGCCTTTACCTGCTGAGCCTTGCAGACCCCTCTTGTAAATTCAGTAAAATTACTAAAAAAACAAAAAATCCTTGTAAAATTTTACCAGGATATGTACATACCATGAGTATAACAAAGAAAAGAATTTTTATTTGGATTTAATCCCATCTTACAGATATTTGTATCTGTGCTTATGCTACCAAATCCAAAACCTCTGAATTCTAAAATGTTTCTGGTGCAAGCATTTTCTACAAGGGATTTTCAACCTTACATAGTTTCTAAGTTTAGTCTTGGAAGTTCTGATGACTAGGCTCATCCAGCATCTAATTAACTTGTAGCTCCCTTTGCCTGAGTAGCTGAGGACTCTGTTGTTATGTCATCTGTCTTCCTTTTTCCTTTGGGGTGGAGGGGTACTAAGAGGAACAGAACTACAGTGTCTAAGAACAAGGAAGGACATGTCCCAGGAAGGTAGCTCAGTAGGTCTGGGGGGATGATCCAATCAGTAAAGTATTTGCCTTGCAAGTGTGAGGATCTGAGCTCACTCATCAGAATCCAGGTGAAATGCTGAGACATGGTTACACAGAAGTTCAAACCCAGCTTGGAGAGTCAATGACAGGAGGGTCCCTAAGGCTCATTATTAGCCAGCCAGCTTGCTTAATTGGAAAGCTTCAGGTTAATGAGAGCCTCTGAGAATGGTAGCAGGGTTGTCCTTTGGCCTTGACACTCTTGCTTATGTGCATGCATGAAGTATTTATCTGATTGTTCTTTTATCAATAAAAACTCGGGAGTCAGATATTAGGATTAAAACCCGACTGCACTCAGAGAAGCGGTGGAGAAGCGACCACCTTCTTTCTTCCTTTCTTGATTCAAAAGGGCCTGAGAATCTTTCTAAGTCCCTCCCTGCTACTTACTGTGTCTCTATATCTGGGTCCTCCTAAACCTCTATGGCTAATTCTGGTCAGCCAGTTGCTAACGCCACTCGCTAATTAAAGATTAAACTTTATTGGCAATTTCAGGAGAATCAGAGTTCCATCAGGATATCCCACAGTACATACATACCCACACCTGTTCATAAACATTTGTTAAAAATGGAGCGTGCTACATTAAACCCATTTAAATTATTCTGAAATTTTTACATTTTATTTAAAAAGTTATTTTCCAATAAAAATAGCCAAAATTCTGAAGGCTGTATCACTGTATTCCTGCCTCTGATCAACTGAATAAGAAATTGCTACTTTTAAAAATTACAGGCAAATAAAACCAAAAACAACATGAAGGAATTTTCTTAGTTCATAGAATGATCATGGGCTTATTGCACTGTAGGAATTTCTACCTATGTAAACAAACTATTAGTTCTATGTATAAACAGAACTAATAGACACATGTTTTAATATGTCTGTCTGGGAGGTCAGATGAGCCAAAGAATTGCAGACTGCAGAAGTCAACAACTGACTAAGGAAGTAGGAAGAAAACTTTCAAGGGTGTGAGCTCACAGCAGGCCTGAGAAGCTGAAGGACTGGGCTTGGGAGAGATGAACCTCGGCCAGTTTCAGTCTTTCACCGCTCACTTCAGAGTCAGATTCCTGGGAAAGAGTGTTGGATTGGCCTAGCCTGAATTCTTTGCTGGTTCTTTAGACAGGGAAAGGAAGTCTGGTCAATGTGATTGACAGTCCCTGGGGAAATTTGGGTACTGCTAGTAGAAGAAGGAGAATTTTTCTGGCTTGGCTCACAAATCTCTATTGCCAAAGTGCACTGTCAATTTATAACATGAGATGACATGTGAATTCTTTGTAGATGCAAACTTTCTGAGTTTACTTAGCATTTACCCTAAAATAAAAGTTCTTATTCTGGACTTACTCTGGGTTACAAGATGGGAAGGTGCTCATAGAAGCTGTGGGCTCAGTAACAGCTGCGCACTGTGACAGGCGTATACCAGCAATCTTGAGATTTTTCGTAGTTCACATGAAACCTTTGTTTCTTTATAGTTGGGCCTAAATTTTCTTATATGTGGAAGTGGGACAAATAATAAGATGGTTTCAAAGTTCAAAAGATAGTGCATGTCAAAACCGTTTAGAATTTTGGCAGCGAGTGTCAAGGCAGTCTGAAATGAATTGTCATCATGGAGAGACTAGATTCTGCTAACCTCCCATCTTTATGTCTTAGGCAGCATGGCTGAATTTAGGAGGTGTCTGTGGAAGAGCTATCCTCCCAGTGACGGCCATTGTGGTGGGATGCCAAGGAAGGCATGACACTCCTTATCTGGATATGCTGAAAAAATTACGGATTTTTGACATGTGAAATTCTCTAACGCAGCTTTTCTAAGTTAAAGCAGGTGATGGACTAGATACCTGAAATCCTTTCTAACGCTTGCCGTCATGCTGACCTCAGTGCGACAGCTGACGGGAGGCAGTCATGCTTAGAACTCCCACTACAGTGTAAAGCGCCTAGAAAAAGAAAAAAAAAAAGACGAACTAACAGATTTTGTTTAGAAAGTATTCCTTAATAGTTTCCGTCTTTCTATCTATGTCCCATAAATAAAGTAAATAAATAAAAAATGTTTACATTTGTGCAGAGTTTTTAGTGTTCAAAATAAGATAGAAATTTTGAGTAAGTGCTGTTGGTAGCTTGTTGATCTTTGAGGTTTTTTTTTTTGGTTTCTTTAAAACAGAGAAAGAATAAAAGAATTGAAGGACTTTTCACGACCAATTTGATGAGTCAGTCAGTGTTTTCTGGGTTCATTGACCACTTTTCCCCAGGGACAGTTGAATTGATACTGAATCTCTAGCTGACTGTGTCAGTTACTCTAGCTTATTTGAGTGTGTAGGTTTGTATGCCTCTGTAAGTGTAGGTATACTTGTGTGTATCACACCCACCCACCCTTGGATTTGCAGAGGCAATAAATAAATAAATAAATAAAATAAAAAGCCTTGGAGCCTCAGACATATAGTTAAAAGCGTTTGTGGAGTGCCTGGCTTGTATGGTTGCTGGGAACTAATCTCTGCTCTTCGTGATTGTGTAGCAAATGCTCTTACCTACCCTTATTATCAGTTTAAAAAAAAAACTTTCTATAATCTGTATTCTCTCTTTTCAAGAATGTGTTTATTCATTGTATGTATGGGAGCACATGCTTGCTGCGGTGTATGTGTGGTGAGAGGACAGCTTGCAGGAATTGATTCTCTCCTTCCACTTTATGGATCCTGGTCATGATCATAGGGCTTGGTGGCAGGTGTCATTTGTTACCTGCTGACCTATGTAACTGGCTCCTTTGTTTTCTTCTAAATTGAAAGTACTTCATAGTCATATTTTCCCACACTTGATTCCATTGAAGTTTATCAGTTTATTTTCATGATAGACACATTTAAGTAGAAAGTGAATATGAGATTTTTTCTCTCCCTTCTCCCCCTCCTTTTGAGACATAGTCTCTTGTAACCCATCTGACCTTAAACTTGCTTTGTAGTAGAGGGCAACTCTGAGTTTCTTACTCCGTCCTTCCTAGTACTGGGATTACAGGTGTGCACCATTCCTGTCTTATGTGCTAGGGATCCATCCTGGGTCTCTGTGCATGCCATGCAAGCACTCTATCAACTGAGCCACATTCCCAGATTTTTTTCTTAACTGAAATTGGTGCACAGTCACCAGATGTGTCGTACTTATCTAGGGTCAACGTCTGAGTTGTTTTTATCGGATCGGACTGAGTGAAGGAAGAATTCAGCAGTACACTGACACTGACTTTTCCCCCTTCTGTATTCTCACTGGAGTAGAGCTCACATACAGAGGAGCATGCGTGTTTTTAGACTGAGTGAAGGAAGAATTCAGCAATGGACTGACACTGACTTTTCCCCCTTCTGTAATCTCACTGGAGTAGAGCTTACATACAGAGGAGCATGCATGTTCTCATCAGGGAGACTCGAGTATCTCCACCATGAATATGTCTGCACCTAAAGCCCCTGGTCTCAATCAGCACACCCAGCACCTTAGCCTCATTACCACCCACAGGGCATCACCACCTTGATGTTTAAGGACGTTTAGTTTGGCCAGTGTTTCAACCTACATGAGCAAAGGTGCACAGTGTATCATCTTTGGTATCTTTATTTTACTTAAGTCAGATTTGAGGAGTTCATTTATTCTTGTTCCTGATAGTAATGTTCCATATACTTTAGTTGGTCATAAAAAAAATTTATTTGTTTTGTCCAATAAATGGTCACATTCGTGCAGCATCTAGTTTTGTAATTATTCTATAGTATTTCTGATATATGTTTCCTTTAATAATGTGACTGACTGTCACAAACAATACAAATATAGGTACTCTTGAAACTGGCTTTTGGTAAACATAGGTTAGTATACACCTAGGATAATAGCGTTAAGTTAGAAAGTTAGAACTAGTACATATATATTGCCAAATAGGTTTCTAGAACTTACCAATTTATATGGGCCTTATCTGTAAGGACTGTAGTTGTTCAACATCTACAATACTTGGTATTGTCTTTGTTGCTAATCTGGTAGCTAGTTAGCATGTTTGCATTGTTTTAATTTTCATTTCTTTTTTATCAAAAATATTTTAAAATTATATTTTATGTATGAGTGCTCTGCATGTATACCTGCAGTTCAGAAGAGGACACCAGATTCTATTATAGATGTCTGTGAGCCACCACGTGGTTGCTGGAAATTGATGTCAGGACCTCTGGAAGTGCAGCCAGTGCTCTTAACCCCTGAGCCATCTCTCTGGCTCTCCTCATTTCTTTGATAATTGTGTTGAGAACCCTTTTCATGTTTTTTTCATTGTCTTTAGCAGAAACACATGAACTTTTATCCTTTGTTGGTTTATCTAATTTATTATTGCTTTGTAGGAGTTCTCTATATGTTAAGGATACAAGTCTCTGTTTAGTAAATGCATTTGTAAAATATCTTCTTTACTTTTTGGCTTACTTTTTTATTTTTATTTACTGGTTCCTCCAATAAAAGTTCTCAATTGTCCAGTTAGTCACCTTTTTTCCTTCTAATTAGCCCTCTTAGAAGTAATCTTTGCTTACCTTAAATTCTTATAAATAATCTGGAATTTTTCTAAATTCTTTATTTTTGCTTTTTACATTTAGACTTAAAATTAACTTTATCAGATATCATAAACTACAGTGTTATAACATGAGGGCCAGCTTGTTGGGGTTTCTGTCTTGCCCAGTTCCCGCAGCCATTTAGCCCCAAAGAAAATCACACAGAGGTCTCCAGAAGATTATAAACTGAGTGGCCCATTAGCTCAGGCTTCTTATTAGCTCTTGTAGCTTATATTAACCCATTCTCAGTACCTTTTTCATCGGGGCAGGTCACATCCTGCTTCTTCGGTGGTCTGAGCAGGACTGCGGAGAGAGCTTCCTTCTTCACAGAGTACTCCTGTTCTCATTGCCCCACCTCTACTTCTTGTCCGGTTTTCCCGCCTATACTTCCTGCCTGGCTATCAGTGTTTATTTAAAACATGATTGACAGAATACAGACAGTGTGGAAATAAGAAGTCACGTTTTAATTTCTTGTATGGCTATCTGTTAACCCACCGCATTTACCAGATGTCAGGACAGTGCAGGGCCACCTCTGCCACACATCGCCCGCTTATGTACTTGATTGGCCTGACTGTTCTGAGCCATTTGTTTATTTTTTGTCTCTGTCAATAGTAAACTTTACCAGTGATCAAGCTGTGTAATGAGTTTTAATATTGGACAGGATAAGTCACTCAGTTTTGCTTTTCCTCTCTGAGGCCACACAAAAGTTGAGTCAATTCCCTTGTAGTTTTTTTCAGTTTTGTCCTCCCTGCCCCCCTCCACCCCCCACCTCCCGAAAGAGGTTTAACTGGTCAGGCTTCCTAGGCAGAACACAAATGTTTTTGTAGCTCATTCTTTATATAACAACAGCAATCCTGAGGCCTCTGGATGTTTGCTGTTCAGCTTGTGTTGATGCGTGGCTGAGTACAAGGTTCTTTATTTTTCCTAGATTAATAACATGATATTAAAGAAAATCAGTTACATCACTTCTGAAGGTTGATGGAATTTGCTTTGTGCCTTCATTAGTATCCATGGGGCCATGCTCGTTGTCCTTTTTAGCATTCATTTTAAAAGAATAGAAGCTGGGCTCAGTGCAGTAGAGATCATTTTCCTCTTTCAACCGCGTCTTTTGGGCTGACGTTTCCTCTGCAGCACCCAAATTAGCTATGCGTTAGTAGAGTCCTTTCCTGTTTCCGCAGCACTTGCATTGAACAGTTCTTCTGGATTTCCTTTCGTGTGTGATCTCTAGCTTTTGTGGACGTAGGCCATTTTCTATGGCTCAGTATAAGAGCTTAGGGTAAGTAAGAACCTTTGCCACTTGTTAATGAAGGTGTTTGGTCTGTTTTTTAAAAATTTTATTTGTATGTTGTAATACAACTTGTTTCTGTGGGTAGGAAAAAACCCTAGATGTTATTTAGTTTGGTTTGATTTGGGTTTGGATTTTTGAGATAAGGTATATTACTTACTTTTCTATCGCTGTGATATAACACTGAGACTAAAGCACTTCAGAGAAGGAAGAGTTCATTTTGGGCTTATGGTTCTAGATCAGTAGTTCTCAACCCTCCTAACGCTGTGACCCTTTAATACAGTTTCTCATGTTGTGCTGACCCCAACCATAACATTATTTTCATTGCTAACTTAAAACTCTAGTTTTGCTACTGTTATGAATCATATAATGTAAATACCTGATATTCAAGGATATCTGATATGTGACCCCCCCCCCAGGGGTTGCAACTCCCAGGTTGAGAACCACTGTTTTAGAAGAAATGACCATCACTGTCATGGCAGGGAAGTGTGGCAACAGGTAGGTAGTCATTGTACTGGAGCAGCAGTGAAGAGCTCACATCTCTAACTACAAACAGGAAGCAGAGAGCAAGCTGAAAATGACAGGACTTTAAATTCCCAAAGCCCTTCATGAACATGCCATTAACTGGGGACCATGTGTGCAAATGGCAGAGCCTTTGGGTGTACTGTCATTCAAACTACTATAGAGGCCTTAAACCTGTGCTAATCCTCTTCCTCAACCTTCTTAGTGCTGGGTGTGAAGTATTACATGCAGCAGAAAAAAACCTAGATACTATATGCACACACTCATGCCCAGTCAGCTCATGTGTATACTGTTTATTTATGTGGGAATCAAGCTGAGGACAGACCAGAATTTTCTCTGTGTTGCACAAAAGCAATGAATAATGTTTCCTCAGCATGTTATTTGAAGCCAGTCTGCATTGTGGCTCTTCTCAGTGTATCCACATTGTCTACATCCATATCTCAAGTCAGCTTGAGCTATGACCAGGGGCTGGAGAGGTAGCTCAGTGGTTAAGAAGACTTATTGCTCTTACAGAGAACCTGGGTACAGTTCCCAGCACCCACATGATGGTTTGCAACCATCCTTAATTCCAGAACCAGAGGATCTGACGCTCTCTTCTGACCTCCACAGGAACTAGACACACATACATGGATGCAGCAAAATACTAACACAGAAAATAAATACATCTGAGACAAATTTTTAAAAATTGACATGACCAGAAGAACATTAACACCCAAGGATAGAGAATGAGCTTTAAGTAAAACTTCATATAGTATTTAGCACAGAATTTGACTATGCTGAATGAATAAATGAATGATTGAACATTTGTTTACCATGGTAAGCTACTGTGTGGCATGCTATTTGAGGATAGTGGAGTCAAAAACACAGTTTCCCTTGAAACTGACTACAATTGAATTGCCTTCTGATATTGAACAAAGTAATCTTTGAATTCTAGTTTCCTTACTGACAAAAGAGTGGCAATTATAATTCCTTCTTAACAATGTATTGTGAGAATTGTATTATATAGTCCATGAAAAAGCTGAACATGCTACCTGTTGTTAAGATGGATGATCTTTCATTTAGCCATTCAGTTGCTATGTACTAAGTGCTTCCCATCTGTTCAGCAGCAGAAACCTATCAGACTAATCTTAAAAAGAAAACAGGAATGGTATCGAAATATCTAGACACATGAGAAAATTCTACTTTAGCGGTTTCTCTCAAAACTGCTGACTGACTTGAGCAGGATGCCTTGACTTCTGACAAGGCCCTGTGCATGAGAAGTTGTTCTTTTGAATAGTGTGCTCTGGTGGACCTGCTGCTGCAGTTGGCGTCAGCCCAGGACCTGACCCCAGTTTCAGCAGCATCTCCTTGGAGGCTGCTCTCTGGTCACTGAGGATGGGAAACTTATGGTGGCTCTGGAGCTTGTAGATGGTGGCTCCACATAAGCCATGTTGTAACCTCTCTCCTCCTGACCCTGGAGCCTGAACTAAGGAAGGTGAAGGTGATGGTGCCTCAGCATGCTGATAGGGAGAAGATGAGGAAGAGAACCATCTGAAAGTATTGAGAAACTGAAATTAATGTGCAAGGTAGATTCTTAGTGGTCAAGCTCCTAGCTGCTTTTGATTCTGGGATCTCAGTCATTTTAGAAACTGTCTACACCCAGATAACACAGTCAGGGAAACAATTAGCAGTGTTTGGGGATAACCATTATTTCTGTTCTCCCTATGGGACAAAGACCCAGGCCATTCTATGTCAAAGTCACCTCTAAAACCATGGAGAGCTTTATCAGACTGTGAAACCATCCATGCTCTGAGGAGAGCCTGATTCGGGACCTTTCAGCAACACCTCTGTCTACATTGCGATAATAGCACTTTGCTGACATCACCAACATGATATATCAAGGTCTCACACTGCAGTCATGTTGCTGTGGAACAGAATATGGACTTGAAGCACATGGTGCTGAAGCCCCTCCCCCACCCTGATTACCGAGACAGTGAGAGACAAAGCAGGTCAGTAGACTTTCCTCCCCCTGCTTTTCAAAGGCTGTTCTCCTGTTGCTTGCCCAGGATGTGCATTGCCCGACGAGCTTGACAGTGTTTTCCCAGCCACCTCCTTGTTTTGAATGACCATGTGGGAACGTGGCTTCCCTTTACTTTTTGAGGTAGGTGGAAGACGTGCTACATTGTTGACTACAACCTCGAAAACTGTTAATACATCTGTAACTTGGGTAACCACTCTGCGTTGACGGTGAAGTTCGTGAACCATGTATTTGATGAATTAATGATAGATTCTAGGACTGTGATGATGATGTAGGAGTGGGCAAGGACATCCAGGGGGACATTTTCTGTGACATCAGCTCCAGATGAGCTACACTACACCTACTTGGACATCTTTGGGTGCCAGGTAATTGTTACCTATAAGGAAAATCTGGCTGAGGAGCACATCCAGGACAGCTTGGTCACTGTACCATCAACAAGGAGTTGCAGGGCCCCTGCTGGCTGAGGTGCCTTCTACATCCTATTTTATTGTTGTCATCTGTGTCTGACTGGATTTTATTACAGACGGTGCAGCCATGGAAGCCAGGATGAGGTTGGCTTGCATCACAGACCAGGTCTCTACTGCTGGCTGGACTGTGAGAAAGCTTGGAAATGAAGTGCAAGGCTTTGGCCAGTGAAATCGTGGTGCTGTGTGCTCTAGAATAAAGAGAGAATTGCCGAAGGTTGACTTATAGGTGGCGGAGCTGGTGTCAGGTCAGCTGCAGAGGCTAGACAGCTGTAGTCAACAAGCTGGAACAAGGGTAACAAAAACCTCATCTCAGGAAAACAGCAGGACCTGGTCATCAAGATTCACAGCATCTTTCTTAGTGTCTCCCTTTAAAAATAAAATCTCATAAAAACATTTGTGTTTTGAACAAAGGCATTTCCAGCAGTTGATGATGGTTTTTTTCTTCTCTTTCTGATGTCGAGTATTTTTTCCCAGTTTGTTAGCCCTGTTTTATACCCTTCTAATAACTAACATTTGGTTATTTTATGTTGTTTGCTTGTTTGTTTTCAAAGTAATAATGACTAAATGAAAATAGAGGAGGGAGTATGTAAAAAAATACTATGCTGTTTGGTTAGGCAGTGGTGATACACACCTTTAATCCCAGCAATCAGCAGGCAGAGGCAGGCAGATCTCTGAGTTCCGGGATAGCCTGGTCTACAGAGCAAGTTCCAGGACCGCCAGGGCTACACAGAGAAACCCTGTCTCACAAAACGAAACAAAAATTTATCCTACTGCTGTTAACAGTCTCATGACTTTCCTAAGTGTATGTTTATAGAAATATGGGTGCCAGCAAGGAAACGTGTAGCGATGACACTTCATGATATGGAATGATAGTTGCTAACTTGCATTTCCTCTTTCTCATCTTCTTCTACTTTTCTCCTTCTTTTCTTAACACCATATATAGCCCTTGAACTTGAAATCCTCTTGCTTTGTTGTTAGTGCTGGGACACAGTGGATGCTTTCATTCTTCAGGGAAATAAAGAGGACTCATTGTTCTTGTAAATGACCTGGGTTTGATTGCCAGTGCCTACACAGTGGCTCAACTGTCTGTAATTCCAGTCCCAGGGAATCTGATTCTTTCCTCTAGGACCAGACATGTATATGGTGCACACACATACATGTAGGCAAAATACTCATACACACACAAAAAAAGTAATACAATCTAAAATAAAAACCTAGTCATCATTAATATTGGCTGAAGCAGTGTAAACTTGTTCAAGAACAACTTAATTTTAGGCATTTTAAAGTTAGCAAGAAAGACATCTGTAACATTGTTGCCACTGCTACCTGTGTGGTAGGTGATTGTGCCATTTTCTTACAGTCTTGTCTCCTTATATGAATGAAGGGGGATTTAGAGGTGCGGTGTTACTGCCAAGAAGCTTGCCATGTTCAGATGCATTAGCTTGGGTGCTAGGTTTCCCACAGTTTGCAATGTCCACACTTCCTCTGTGGCACATGGTATGATGGTTTTGAGCTAAAGGATGATTTAATGAGTGCCCCAGACATTGTGCTGACAGTATGCAGTGAGAAGACATAGATAAGAGTTTGCTTATGGGGGTAGTTGTTTGTTTTTTAATGGCACTGACCTACTGTGTGGTCTTAGGGCCTTTTAGCATTTGGCTACCTGACCTCCAAGGCAGTCAGATAAGAGCCACTGTTTCATGTACCCCAGCCAGACCCTCACCAAAGGTGGGTGTTCAGTTAACACCTTACTGTTAATTTACGCTGTCAGAAGTTTTAGGAATTTTAACTGTAGCACATTTTGGCCCAGAACAATGACAGCCTCTGAATAAAGAAAGGTACTATTTGACTTTTAAGTATGTGGAACTAGCACCCAGCAGCCACTTCTGTGTACTGTATCCTTGGGTTCTGGATAATTTATACAGTTTGCCCCCAGCTATGGGGAAGGAAGGGCCAACCAATTTTTTTTTTCTCCTGCACATCAGTCTCTTTTGGCCAAGCTGTATCTATAAATGGAGTAATCTTCTCTAGTAAGCACAAAAGGTACTGCTCAGTCAACTGAATATGGAGCTGGAAACATTTGAATACTAAGGCAGCATGTCTGAAACATTATTAAAGTAAGCATAATCACACGGGTCTTATGAATTGTGCATGTGTATTTCAGTGGGCCTGGGTTGGGCCTGTGGCATGCAATGGCTTTGTTTTCCTGATGGTGATGTTGCTTGAGTTATCTTGGGCATTGAACTCTGGCTTTGCCACCAGGGGCAATATAAAAACAGTATTAGAGAAAGCACCCCATATTTGACAGTAGAATTTCACCATGGCATGTTAAGCTTGTGATTTAAGTTATGAACAGTATGCTCCACTTCTAGAAAATGAGATGATGATGATGGGATTCACTCCTTATAGTTGATAATGAGAAAATAGAGGCACAAAGTACAGTAACGTTAGTGCATAGTAAGTGGATACTAAATAAATAGTTAAATTCTCTCTAGAAGTATCTGGCTTAGGAGAGAGAGGCCCTTGAGGAAAGGCCAGAGGTTTTTGAGGAAAAAATGTTGATTATTTAAAGATACAGGGGAATCTTTGACTGGAAGACTAGATGTAAGCTCTATTATCAGCAACAACAATAATTTCTTGTAAAGCAGCAGCCTGGCTTCTGGTTGGACCCAGCATATAACTTGTAGATGAAAGAACCCTAAAGGGTTCTGGATGTAGATGCTGCTGAAATCAAGTACACTGACATTCCCTGGTAGTCAGAGCAGCTTGTAATCCTGACTACAGGGTGGTTTACAACTATGGAAAGGCAGCTAAACCAATAGAAAGAGGGGAGGAAGTGAGCCAGTCTTTCAAGCACTTTTGGACCCAGTCCAGCTGCAGGCTTTTCACCTAATGCACCCAAAAGTGCAAGAATACTACTAAGGTTGTACATGAAAAATGTCAAAAATGTATGCCCCAAGTTACTGAATGTGTAAGTTGTAAAACATAATTTGACAACTAGAGTTGAATTTTATAACGCTTAAAATGCAGCTCAAATGCCTTTGGCATCCAGATACCTACATATGATTTCTTTGTGAGAGAAGAAAGTGGAATTACCTGCAGCTTGCACAGTGGTCTTCCACCATTTGCACCAACTAGATCCTGCAACTACTGAACCACCTAGTGGGTGGAGTCAGGGTTTACTGCCCCTGACTCACAGTTGGGTTCAGTAGATGTCATAAGATGAATGAGACATGATTCAGTCAGAAGGAACTGGTCCTCTGACACTATGATTGCTGTGTCACCACCTATCTGACTTCAGCCACATTTCTTTTGTTCATCTTTATATTTTCAAATTATCTATTCATCCAATATCTAGTTAAGTAAATTAAAGAAAAACTAAAACCTTTTTATGTCTCTTGAGCCAAAGGAATGTAAGATATGGCTCTCCTATGCGGCTGTGCAATCTCTGTGGGGCAAGCTGTGCAACGAAATTAATTAATTCTCTCCAGACCAGACAGAGTTTTCTGCATGGGAGCATATATATTTTTTGCCCTAGGCAAATTCTCTTTATCATCCTCCCAGCCATTCTGGGTTGGTAAATGGAGTGTTACATTTGGCAATGTCGGTTGTCCTGTATTCTGACAATTTCTCAGGAACAGATCTGGTGAGGATCCAGGGAAAGCATATAAGCTACCGTTGCAGTCTTGGGTCGCTGCTGGGCTTGATATAAACCATAAATGACACTCTTTAAATAACTTAATCACAAACCAGCAGTCAATTGAAAAGCTTATGTGGCAGGAAAAACTGCTTGGGTATGAGTTACAAGAGACACACTTTACTATATGAAATTTAGGAACTCAATTATTTTTATCTGGTCTAGATGTTTTTCTTCTTTTTCCAAAATGGAAATATATTAGTTTTTATAAATACCATGGCAAGTTGCTCATTACAAAAAAGAAAGTTCTGACAACACCAAAAAAGAAGAAAGTAAAGGTCACTTAGAGAATCACTGTGAAGAAGACACGGTGAACTTTATGGCATCTACACGCGTGAGCATAGGAGAACAAACAGCTGCATTATTCTGAACTTTAACTTGGACCATCCATAAAGATTTGCTCGTTATTAACTCTAAGCGCTACTGATTGTGAGTCTTGTTACAGCATTAGCAAATGTGAACTCCCATCATTTCCATTGCCCAGATCCTTAGTTACCTGTTTTCTAAACTGAAGACCACATTATTTCAGGCTTCCCAGTCAAGTGTCTAATCTCCCTAAAATGTTCCATTAATGTCTTCCCCCAGTGGGCAGTGGGCCTCAGCTTGATCTTTGATCAGAAAAATCTGACCTGACTTGCGGGAAGGCTCATTTATCCAAAGTGTTATAGAAGGCCAAAAATTAATTGCACTTGTATTTTGTTAAGGGCGCCAATGTTTGCTTTCCTTTTGATTTTAGCAGGATTATGTGTTTGATTTTAACTTTTCCCCTCCACACTGGATATGGATCGTGGGCATGAGGAAGCAGAGACAGGTTTCTCAGTGACCTCCCAGATATCACAGAACATGGAAACTGCATAAGGAAGCTGACAGTTTACTTTTAAACAGTGTCTCCTGTCCCTCTTTTAAGTAATATAAGGCACATTCACTTAAGCTTTAAAGATGAAGCTGAACAAGAAAAGCTATTCTAAGAAGTAACTTTGCTTTGCACCCTATTATCCCCCGCCTCTTTGGACAGGTGTCAATTGCTTACCTGTAAACCATGCATGTGTAGAGAACCTGAACACCTTAGGCCTAGGGGGAAGGGAGGGTAACTGTCACTTCAGAGTCTGACGTTACTGTCTCTGCTAGGTATCAGATGCCTCGGGAGCTTCCTATAAGCATCCATTCCACTCCTCATGCTTCCTGTTACTGCCCTCTGCCTTTGTAAAAAAGGCCACAGGCCAGGTGGCAGGTGGGTGTGCAGTGTCTGTGGGGTCTGCTACCCAGGCTGTTTGTTTTAGGGCACAGGATTTCACTGGCTTTCCAGGCCACTTGAGCTGTTTGCAGCCAGAGTTCTGGGACTGTGTTACAAGGAGTTGCACTCCGGTTCTTTAGTCTAGTCTTTTTGTCTAGTCTGCTTGTCATTCATTAATTCCCTGACCTGCCACTCAGAGTTGGCATGTGTCCGTGAGACTCCGAACTTCATAGCTCGTGCTACCTTCCAGCTCTTGTCCTGATTACCTGAGATTCTGCAGCTGACATTTCTATCTACAGACCCAAGTGTCTGCTGGAGACTGATAATTGCTGAATTTGTTCCCTTCCTATGGGAGGCGTGGTCCACAGTGCAAAATTAAAGCATGTGGGTGTGGTAGTGGAATGGGAAAGCTGTGAAGGAGGTTAGTTAAGAAAGTGGGCTGGCTAGTTGGGAAGCATTCTTACACACTCTAGGGCCAACAGGGACAAGCCTGGGTGAAAGTTTCAGATTGAATTCAAGTCCGTCCGTCCCCCCCCCCCCCCCCCCCGCTTCCAATCCATGTGTATTCATTGCTCAGTGTTCACATTTTAAGCTTTGTAAACCATGCTTTTACATCTGTGATCAGAACTTACTTATCATTGGTAACATTTCGTGGATTGTTGATTTATTAGATCGAGTTCAGTCTTTTTCTTTATTATTTTAACAGTTGTGCTTTCCTATTGAAAACAAACATTTTATTTGATGTGTCATGTCAGAATAAATATCTCCTCTTTTTAATGTCAGGGCTTGTTAAAGAATTGCTGTCAATTCTGGGCTGCAGAGTTGTCACCACATCAGTTGGCAGTAAAGTTTCAGTTAGTGTAGAGAGAATATCGATATTTAGAGCATTGTGCAGTGCACTTGTTGGACTTCAGATATGCATACCAAGAATGAAGAAGCACTAGTTTTTTACTTGCAGCATATTTGGAAATTAATCATGATAATGGCAAGTAGAAAACAACCAACACCCTAGAAGATACCTTTCCAGGGCTAGAGAGGTAGCTCAGTTATATCCTTGCTATGCAGGAATGAGGACCAGAGTTCAGTCCCTAGGACTCATTTAACAAACTTGAGGCCATGTGTGGTGGTGTTTGTAATCCCAGTGATCAGAAGGTGACATCTGGATTTCTGAAACTCACTAGATGGATGCTTAGCCTGCTTGGCAAGCTTTATGCCGAAGAAGGAACTGCTGTCTCAAAAACAAGATGAATGGTTTCAGAGAAACAGCATCTGGATTGACCTGGCCCTGCATGCATGTGCACCCACACAAACAAACACCCACATGTATACACAATAAATAATAAGTGACAAGTATCTTTTCAGCTTTTCTGGTAGCCTCAAGGGCCTTGAGCGAGCTAGAGAGAGCATCTACTGCCAAGCAGCCTCCCTGTTCTAGAGGTCGATTTTTTTGTATGTTTAGATTTTGTTGAAATGTGTACAGAAGTTTCTAAAGCTTTTTGCCCCATTCAGAGAATGTATAATGCACATAGTGCTAACAGCTACATATTATTATCCCCATTTACTGTTAAATGAAACTTGAGAAAACCTATATTACTGTAGTCTGATTGTGTTGCCCTCCACTCCCTGGTTCATATGTTCAAGTCCTGATTCCCAGGGTGATTATATTAGGGGGTGGGGCCTTTGGGACATGATTATACCATGAAGGTGATAGAATCCTTATGAATGGTATTAATGCCTTTGGTATTGGATCTAAAATCCAATGGATTTTAAGACCCAAGGGAGATTGTTTACCTTTTGTACCATGTGAGACCACAGTCTTGAGAAGTTGCTGTTTACAAACCAGAAAGCAGCTCCTCACCACACAGGGAGTCTGCTGGCTTTTTGATTTTGCATTTTACAGTCTCCAGAAGAGTTGGTTGTTTATAAATTCCCAGTTTATGGTGTTTTATTTTAGCAGTCTGAGTGGACTGATAGTAGTAACTAGATTGAAACTGACGAATTGAGTGTATGGTTTAGGCCAGGATTTCACAAGCAGCCACATCAGGGGATGAGTCTGCCAGTAGTCAGGTTCTAGTGGAAAGAAGGGCAGTATTCTCAAACACTTGCAAGGTTTGGAGGAAGCTTGAGCAGTCCTGCTAGAGGGGAAGGTAAGACAAGCTCTGGTGTATAGTGCACACTGACCCTGCGAAGGTGAGTGTTCAGACAGCTGAATAGCAGTGGAGGCAGGAGAGGAGCAAAGTACAGGGCAGTTCTCTGGAAGTTGAAAAATTTGGGGGACAGAAGTCAACAAGATGGGACAGATTTATGGAGGGAGTTAGGCTATAAAGGTGAAAGACGGGTGAAAAGCTTCAGATCCCACTCCATGGTAGCTCATAAGAACCAAGAAATCACATCCTGAGTCAGGAGCTATAGCTACATTTGTTGTCAACCATTTTGAGCAACCTCTAAACTCTCTGACCATCAGACAAAGTGGAAATAGGCTCACATGTTTGTGCCTCCACAACAAGGTAGTGTTGTTTCTTTAAAATAATCTCATGTTGCTCTCTCATACAGAGAGAGGTGGTGGGGGGTGAGAGGGAAAGACCAGTAGTGCATAGTTTGATTTAGCATTATTTATAATATTGAAAACGTGGGAATTAACCAGATCAATAAGTTCAAATATAATATAGGTACTCAGGAATTCTGTTAAAATCATCAGTGACATGGAATTATACACATATACTGTACTTATATAGTGCCTAAACATTGTAGTATTATGCGTGTTATGATCTGCTGGTCTGTTCTGTCACCTGGGTACCCTGTCCCTTTAAGAGACAAGCCCTGCCCTCTCCCAACCCCTCCCCTTCCGCCTAGGGAAATGGATATTCTGCCTCCTCCAGCCTGTGCACTTTCCCTTTCTGTCTCTTTCCCAAAGAGGTAACTTTTGCTCGCTATCTCTCTTCTTCCCTTTTCCCCTTTCCTTTTCCCCTCCATAACCCACTAAATAAACTTGCCTATCCAAACTCTCTCTGCCTGACCATGCCTGTCTCTCACCTGCAGAGGTTTCCCACCCTCCAAGGTGACCCACCAAGGCCTCAGGTGACTCCCCGGGCCGACCTGCCAAGGCCTTGGGTCACCGCTGCTACCCCTCGTGGGACTGGCCTTCTCCCCTTCAGTATCTTTAAAAATGAATAATATTGGTAATCCATTTTCAAGAAATTAAAGTTCAAGATGCTCACTTGCAATATTTGTGAACAGTGAAATATAGCACAATCAATAACAAACTTTAGCTTGCTTCTGAGACATAGAAACAACAACTTTTTTGTGTGTCAGTGGTGACTTGAATGAAAATGGCCCCCATAGGTGCATATATTTGAGTGTCTAGTCCCTAGTCGTTGGAATGTTTGAGTAGAATTAGGAGGTGTGGCCTTGTTGGAGGAGGCGCATTATTAGAGGTTTCAAAAGCCCATACCAGGGTCAGTGTCTCTCTCTGCCTGCCTGCAGTTGAGGATGTAAAGCTCTCAGGTGTTTCTCCAGCGCCATGCATGTTGCCACCCTTCCCGCTATGATAATGGACCAACCTCAAAAACTGTAAGCAAGCCCCTAAATAAGTGCTTTCTGAGTTGCCTTGGTCATGTGTCTTTTCCCAGCAGTAGAACTGTGATTAAGACAGTGTCATTTGTTTGATGTGGCTTCTTTGTGCTGTAAACTTAATTCTCTGTTCTGTTACTCACCTGTTCATCCGTTCCATGACTGCACACCTGTGTCCCAAGCACTGTATTTATGGAACTAAGAACTCCGCTGCTCTTGGGTTGTTATAATATAGTGTGGTGAATGACAGCTGAGCAGAGTAGAACACACCCAGGCAGTTGATAGCATGGAAGCACAGGGACTTGCTTTTGCTAAAGATGCTGTTTAGTAAGTGCTTCCTGTTTGCAAAATTCTGGTCTGATTGAAGGAAGTACAGTCCCTTTTCCCCAGGAACCCATCAGCCACATGAAAAGCAAGTGCCTTTTATTAGCATTAAGTAATAGCAATTTGCAGTGTGTGAGAGATAAGGAATACAGGTTGGCAGGACAGTGGGTGGCCTATATGATTCTGTGAAGGAGCTGTAGGCTTTGAAGAGTGGCTGTGCTTTATTGCTTATAAGGTTGTTGCAGCGCATCAATAAAGAGCATGTGATAATGCTGAATAAACTTCCTCCTTTTACATCATTGTATGGTGCGTTTTCTTTATGTAAATGAGGGATCTTTTGCGCTGTTTTTCTTTTTCAGAGGAAGTCTTTTAAATTATTTGTTTTAATGTTATTAGTGTCAGTAGTTTCTAAAATAAAATAATGAGTTTGAGTAAATAACCAGGCTCTGGAGGTGTAGGGCAGCAGGGGTCCTGCTTCCTCTAGTGTCCTAAAATGAGTCAGAGTGCTGGGCTTTTGCAGTGGCTACTAGAGGCCTCACTGCACTCACTGTGCAGTTTTTCAGCTCATCAGTATAAGTTAGAGTGTAAACAGGAAAAGGTTCCTGTGAGAATCTCAGGGGCATACCTGCAGAGAGCTGTGCCTGGGCCATTTCTAGGGTCACCAGCCCTTGGCAAAAGTCCAACACGTAATAGCAAGTGGAATGAGGGCAGAATAGCACTGTGTTTTGCGATCATTTGTCCAGCGCAGGCTCTTGCTACTGTGGTTTTGACATTGGAGATGGCCATAGACATGATAGCCCTTGCAGATCACCTCCCTCCCCCACCTCCTCAAGCTGTGCCCTGATGCAGCAAGAGTTCATGTTGCTAAGACTTCGTTATTACAAACATGCAGTGGAGCCTCATCATAAATAATTAAACATCCCTGACAAAGAAAATGAGCTGAGCACATTCTGTGATCCAGTAAACTGATTTTTCCATGCTGCACAGTGGTCTGTTATCCTGCTAATTCCCCATACTCCATAATTAACAATGGACAGCTCTGTTCTGGAGAGAATTATCCAGGTTTGCCCTGGGTGTCTGTGTTGTGATGGGGTTCAAGGGGTTTGGCTGGGTTCCTAGCAGTCTCTCAAGGAAGACTTCAGTTGCTTCCCTTTGTAATTAAGTGCCATTGTGATAACAGATGTATTTAGCCCTTGGTAACATAGATGACTTCTGGAAGACAGAGTACAGCTGCCCTGTCATACATTGTATGTTTCATCTTTGAAGACAAAACGGTAAGGAAACTAAAAGGCTTAAAGGGTGAAAGCTATCAGTCATGCCTACTGCCTTCTGACGATATGGTAGTAAATAACTGGGGGCATGACGTGAGTGATTACGGTGTGTGTAGATTGAGCCGATTTCTTCATTGAAGGGATGAGGTAGAGAAGACGGTTTTAGCTTAAAGCCCTGAAGAGAGGAGTGTATGTGCTTCCTTTGTTTGGATCTTGATTTGAACAAAAGCCAAAAGTTACCTTTGGATAATCAGTGAAGTTGAAAAATAAGCCAGGTGTAATGCCAAGAAATTATTCTTAGTTTTGTTAGGCTTGCTAACATTTGGGTTGTATAGGAAAGTAAACTGTAGAGATGGATATTGAAGCATATAGGACAAAAGGCAGCCAAGTAGCAGTTTAGGCAAAAAGAAGAGCCAAAGACTAACAGAGGCAGAAAGAGCAGTCTGGTGAAATGTTTGAAGACAGAATATCTTACTGATTCTTTTACAACTTCACATGTGTAAACAGTGCATCCTTATCGTTAGTACCTCCAGTTCCCCCAAGAACCCTCACTATTCCCCATCCCATTCATGTCCTCTCCTTTTTTGGCTATTAACCTACTGACGTTGATTAGTGCTGCTTGTTGGAGTACTCAGTCTGGGAAAAGCTTGATGATTGCCAGAATTTTTTTTTTGGGGGGGGGAAGGCTGTTTTATTATTCTCCAAACTATGTTTGAGATTTTTGCATAGTGAATGTATTTTTTGTTTTCGTTTTTTTTTTTTTTTTTTTTTTTTTTTTTTTTTTTTTTTTTTTTTTTTTTTTTTTTTTTTTTTTTTTTTTTTTTTTTTTTTTTTTTTTGTTTTTCAAGATAGCGTTTCTCTGTAGCTTCGGAGCCTGTCCTAGAACTAGCTCTTGTAGACCAGGCTGGCCTTGAACTCACAGAGATCTGCCTACCTCTGCCTCCCCGAGTGCTGGGATTAAAGGCGTGCGCAACCACTGCCTGGCTGCATAGTGAATGTTTTAAAGCAACTGAATTTTCTAGAAAGAAACAGGTTTTAATTTAATTTGTTAAATAATTTGAAAGTATTCTAACTGAGGGTCTTTGATTATAAACTTCTGCTTTTTAAATCGGGGATATTAGATTAACTACATAAACTCCATAACCTCCTATACGATTTATATGCATAAAGTCTGAGCAGTGTGCCTTCTGCCGTCTGTCACCAGATGCACAAGCGCATGCTTGCTCTGCTTCAGCAGTTTTCTCCATTTGCTCTTTGCCCAGTCCTCTTAGCTCTGTCATTGGCATTGGGGAAGACCTATTGCTCCTCCAGAACCTGTAACCCCTACAGGCAGGCCACTTTACTGCTCAACTCTGTAATGATAGTATGCTACCTGTGTGGTCCCAGGCTCCAGGATGTAGGTATAAAACCCATCACTAACTACTGTGAGTTTCAGCAAATCCACTTTATTTTCTGCTTTATGTTCCTGTTTTGTTACAGGGGATTGATGAGAATAATTTGCTAACTGACAGAGTGGAGATTAAATGAAAGAATATTTACAAAACAGTTATGAGTGCTTTCGTGCAGACTGATAGTGTTTGCTGCTTCCTCTCCAGTTGTATGTTACTTTATTTAAAAAACAAAACAAAAAAAAAATGAAACGCCCTAAGTTTGAGGCTTTTGCTTAGTGGTACCCGTGTGATACTATAGCATACATAGAACCTTCGCTTTGATCCCAAACCAAAACAAAAATCCCCCATTACACTGAGGTATGAATGGCATTTTTTAATATGTTATATAAATGAACAAATCTGGAAAAAGATAGCAGATGCTATTATTAATTTAATTCTCTCCAATACTGACTTAGATTTACCTATAATTATTCTGTAAGATTACTTGCTTTTTTTTTTTTTTGGAAGGAGGATGGCCTCAAATTCATGGCAAGCCTCCTGCTTCAGCCTCTCTTGAGGCTATGATTGCAGGCATGAACCATCATGGCTGCTCCTATTTGTTTTTAAATTATTTAAGCTTTAGTTTTATTTTGTGTGTGTCTAATACCCTTTCCCGTGTGGTACAGTTAGCATGGAGAATGGCATCACATTCTGGAAGGACTTAGCTTAAAAACTAGGCTACTGTTTCCTAAACCTAGGCTCAGTCCCTCCTCTGAAGGGCTATTGTGAAGATCAGGAAAATGAGGAACCTGGGGCATAGCCCTTGTTATGTATGGGGGTGCTAAGAGTTTACCACTATACCCCAAGGAAGGAGGAGGAAGGGAAGGTTTTAGACATGAATCCCTGCCAGGAGAGGAGAGCAGATAGCACTGCAGTGGTCCTGCTGCCTTGAATTTGAATAGCTAAGAACTTAAGTATTCAGGAACTTGTTGGACCTACTTGTTTGTCTCTTACCCTCATAACCTACTTTTTCTGTGTCCTACCTGGAGAAGACTGAGTTCTGAGTCTTATAGATTACTTACAAAGTGGGGATTTTATCTTCAAATAATTATTGGACAGAACAGTAAAACCCCTTGACATTCCAGTTGTCTGGGCTTAATATACAGCATTCAAACATGCACATATCCCATACACTACTCCTTAATTTTACTGCTCTTATGAAGCTGTAGAAGCTTCACCTATTCCCCATATAATTAGCTGGTTTTAAAAAGAGATCGTTTAGGACTTTAAATTTTCTCAGACTCTTATCTGCACCCTGTGAATAAAGCATTACACTAGTAAAAATTAGTAGCATTTGTTTGATTTTTCTATATCAGTAAATGCCACTGAGTGTAACCCAGGTTATGTTGGCATTCAGTAATGCTCTTCAGTTGCTCAGAACTTTTTTTATTTTAAAGAAATAATTAGTTTCCACTGACAAAGGACTTTACATCTCTAGAGTCTTCTATTATAAGCTGGAATATTATACTTCTCTGAGCTTCGTGTACAGGCATTGGCATTGACTGAGACAACACTGTCATTAATGCAATATAAGCCAGCACTGAATCTATGAGATGGTACATCCCTCTCTCTGTTCTTTCTTTGTATGTATACATGGGCAGAGCTGCGGACCTGTGTTTCCATGGCATTCTGCGTGGTGGAGATACATGGTGAAGAGGTGAAGAAGGGCAAATGAGAAAGTTACTGACCGTAGAATTAGAAAGCCTGTCTGTGAAACTGAAGTGTGGACAGAGGCCTTGAATGGGACAGATAAACACTCTAGAGATCCTAGTGGACAGTGGTACTTGCTGTGTAAACCTGACAGTGTGAGTTCATTCTCTGGAATCCACATAAAGGTGGAAGGAGAAAAAATGACTGTACAATGTTTTCTGATCTCCAAACATGCACACATACACACACACAGTCACTGTTGTGGTTTTTTTGGCGCGTGTGGAAAGACACGAGACACGAACGAACCCACGCAAGAAGATTTATTAGAGGGGTGTGCTCACGGGCCCGAGGAAACGTGAGGAGGGGGGAGGAGAAAAGAGAGCGCGGGAATGGCGCCTCTGACTTTTAAAGGTCCCGCCGCTCATGCGCAGACGGCTCGCGTAGGTGCGTCAGACGCTGGTGACGCAAATGGTGGGCAACCCAGGCTTTCGCACATGCGCACAGGGGTGAGGCTAGCCACGCATGCGCGAGCATGGGTCACACCCCCAAGAGGCTGCCTTTTTGACCCAGGGGTTGGGCTTCAGAGCAGCCGAATACCAACATCCACCAAAACAGTCATATTCAAATACCTGTTCCATGAGCCATCAGAACCATGGCATCATCACACATGAAGTCTGTGGAAGGCTCCTGCATCACCATGATGTTGTAAGTGGCCTCACAGAACATCTTAGTGTGAGAGTAAACAGGATGCCCACACCCTTTCCAATGTCTTGGCAGCCCTTAGGGACACTCCATCTCACCTTCAAAACTATTGATGAAGAATAATAATAGGTAGGAAATACGATTATTACAGAAACAGTACTTTCAGTAAGTATTCTAAAGAGGGTGTGATTGAAATGCTAAGTCCTGGGCAATGATACTAAATTTATGTTTGTGTTATGTATATGTGTGTATGTGTGTGTGTATACACAACATGTATATAAGTATATATATGGTATACTTATATATGCTTATGGAAGCATATTACTTAAATTGTTTTATATATTTACAAAATTGCAGTAAAATATAAATAATAAGCATCGTTTATATTTCTGCAATTATTATGGATATATCCATAATGACTTGTGAATGTATTATAACCATAATTTGTTTCTGTTGCATATTAATGTTATTAAGAATATATATAATGTAAAGGATAAGAGCTTTTTTTCATCTGGTAAGACTGAATGATTAATATTTTCTGATCTCTAGATTTGGTATCTGAAAGCAGATCAGTCATATATGACAACAAAATGCTCCCCATTTAGTTGGTGCTCCTATTTAATGTCTGTGGACACAAAACATTATGTAGAGCTGAAGAGCTTTTCTATTCCCTTTATGAATAAATCAAGCAAGTAAACAGTCTGATGGCTTGCGTGAAACCCTTAGTCTAGGGCTGAGCTCTAAAACTTTTTTAAAAGTTGTAGAATGATTGAGGTCAGTTTGTTCGTGGACTTTACCCTGAAATGCAAGTGATTTCTCCAGCTTTATGTAACTTTGCATGGTTAACTGGTGGGCAGGATCCTGGCTCCTGTAGTTGTCTTTAGTTGTTAGGTAAACAGGTTTTTTGGGTTTTTTTTTTTTTTTTGCCATTTTTCCAAAATGGATAAAACCTCACTCACCTTTCCTAGTCCTTACATAAAGAAAGCTTTGTGTCTTTTGAAAATATCTGATCCCCTAAGCTTTATCCCTAGGTTAAGTCAGGCTTTAAGATTTTTTTTAATAGCATATGTATATGTTAATTGTTAAGCTACAGACAACATTCAGATTATAATTATCAGATAATAGGAGTGTGACTTTTATAAATCAGTTCCTCTTGTTCACCATACTTCTTTGTTTTCAGCCAATAAAATCTATTAAAAAAAAGAATTTAAGAACCTCTGCATAGTGATTCGTGCATCTGCTTTCTGAGGGAAATGGCCAGAGTGTGGATCAGCCAGTCAGATGCTGTTTGCTTTTTCTGAAAAGCATAGTCACCATCCAAAATTTCCAACTTTTAGTAAAATTATGTAAAAACTATTTTTGATGCTTCTTCAGCTTTATTTTACAATAAAAAAATGGTGTTGCCATTCTTTAAAATGTTGAAAATATTATTTAGTGGGATCTTCATACTCATCAAATTCAATCAAAAATAAACTTTAAAGGGTAGGATTTTTATATTCTTTGAATGCCAAAATTTATTGAATTTATTTATTTTCACCATTAGACTTATAGCTGCATTTGTCTTCACCCTGAAGGACTTGAACTCTGGCAGCACAGTAAGACAAAACCAAGGTGTTAAGTACACCAAGACAGAAGTGTCAAAGCCTCCAACTTGAGATTTAGCTTTCTAGTTACCAAGTTGTGATCCTATACCTATCCACATTGTTGGAGGAGAGAGTTCCTTATTCCTTCTGTCACCCACTTAAATCAATCCTGCTTCCAAGAAAAAGAAAAAGTCACCCCCTTTATTAGGGGTATTTCATATGCTAAGAAGCTAGCTAGGTATTTTATGCACAAAATGTCCTATTATAAAATATTACTCTATCAGTTTTGTAGATAAAGAAGTCAAGCCTCATCTGTCAATAAACTTGTCCAGGAAGCAGCACTGGTAAATTGTGGAGAGAGATTTTAATCAAATCTGCCTGTTTTAAAGCTTTTGTTCTGTTTGCTGCTGAGATGCCAGCATCTGAAAGCTTAGTTAGGGAACTAGAAGGGGGGGTGGGGCATGAGTGGAACTTAGTTAGGGAAC